>JABUQX010089475.1:0-23403 GCA_015478945.1 Trachelipus rathkii | reverse complement strand
CACAAGGCCTCCAGGTTCCAGGGGTTTTCTTTGGCACCAGATGGAGCGGAGAAGCCCAAGAAGATTTGGAAGGTCTGATGATTCCATTCTTCAAAAGAGTGTCGAATTCTGCTTTTAGTTTATCTTCGGGAAGACGGCGAGGTCTTGCAAATAATGGAGGAGAATCACCAGTCTCTTTGTAGTGAAAGGTCCTTGTGGATTAAATTTGATGTTCGTCAAGTCAGTGAGTGAAGTTAACAAAGGAAACTCCTGAAGCAAAGATGAGATGTGATAGTCCTCAATGTTAGCGTTGATTTGTAAGGAAGGAACTTCTGCTGAAGAGACTTGAAAAGGTGCTATAAGAGACGTATTTGTGTCTTGCAGAGTTTTCTTCCCACAATCAATGATTAAGTTGTAATGGTGTAGAAAATCAATACCCAATATTGGCATTGTGATATCAGCTACTATGAAAGTCCAATTAAATTCCCGACGAAGCTTCTTGATCATTATATATGTAGCTATTTCAACATGACACTTGATAGGTGAGCCATAGACAGCGGAACAATGGACATAAGTGGCAAATAGGAACATGATGGTTACCATTGAAGAAGGTAGGCCGGAGTCGGAGGCGCCAGTGTCCAATAAGAAGAGAGTATCTGCGCCGAATATTGTGATGTTGATAGTTAGTTGCGAACTGATTATAGCTCAGCAATCAGCGCTCTCTTCTAGTTTTCTATTGGGGCAGGAGAAGAAGCTCTAGAAGGTGGACGAAACGAGGTCTGCACCTGAACGTTAAATATATCCGGCCACTTGCACCATGGCCTGTATGTCCTTGCCTGTTGGTGCGAAGTAAATGTGAGCTCTGCAGACGTGGGGTCTTTGGTTCTGGCTACATGGACGAAGTCCTGGAGGTATTCTTGTAGCTGATGGTGCTGATGTTGTTGTTGTTACTGCTATTGTTGTTGTTGTTGCTGCTGCTGCTGCTGCTGCTGCTGCTCCTGAAGTAGTTGCTTATGTAATCGTTGTTGTGGACACTGCCATAACAGGAGCGAACGATACCAAAACAACTAGATCGTTAGCTAGCTCTCCAAGACAAAGTGCTATTTGCGCAGTTACCGTTGATCGAATGTTGGTTTTAAGAGTCTTCAAGAACTGCATTCGGATGATGTCTTCTCCAATTTTCAATTTGGTACCATAACGAAGCATTTCTCGCAGATGAATTACATAAATTTGTTGAATAATTCACTCTTGCTCTTCTCGTAGATGGTAATGACTGCTGTCTTCTGTGGAGTGTATGCTTGAGCATCGAGTTCTGAAGAGGAATTACGATCTACGACATCTGTTGGGAGCTGAGAGAGAGAGCGTGGAAGTACTTCGTCTTTTCTGAGGTTATTTTGCCAAGGTGAAACTGTGCCTCTAGGACTCTAAACCAGGTTGGAACGGAAGTCTCGAAAAACACGGGAGGGTTAACCTTTATCCAGGCGATGGTCTCACCTTCTTCTGCTGGGGGCCGCTTCGTCTCTTTGTCGTCATAAGGCATCTTTTTCTACCTCAGTAGGTGACATTCTTCTTGCGTCTTTAGCTGGTGGTCACCTGCTTGCGTCACCATAGGGGAGAGAGACTTCAGCTTCTGTGGAACTTCTGTTGGAGAGGGTGTTAAACATCTTGGGGTACCAATTATGAAGTGGCATGTGCGCTGGGAGAGTTATTTCTTTTTCTTCTTCCTCTACATCACAAATTGTTGTTACCGATTCTGTAGTCCCGGAGAAGAGGCTAATTCCGTAGCGGCCTGGTGCTGGAAGGTGGTCTGACTCTTTGTAGGCAGGAGGAGGGTTCAGCCTCTCTGCAGGTGAAAGAGCTCGGCTTTTATGTAGGCGGAAGAGCTCGTCCTCTTTGTAGGCGGAAGAGGGCTCGGCCTCTTTAGCAGGAGGAGAGTACAGCCTCTTTGTAGGCCGGATCGGGAGAGCGCCTCTTTGTTTGCCAGACAGAGGGTCGGTCATCCTTTTTGAAGGCCTGAAGCGGAGATTCTCTTTGTAGGCCGGACACAAAGTGATCGAAATCTTTGTAGGTCTGAGCAGGAGAGACTTTTAGTGGGCCTGAGAGCTGCCTCTTTGCAAACAGAAGGTGTGTGAGTTCTCCTTTTTCTTCCTAGATTAACAGGTCTTGTAGTTGTAGAGGAGTGCTTGTAGTTATCTCTTCTGCTTGTTTTTCCGCTTCACTGGTCACTGTAGAAATTCTCTTGAAGTCTTTCTTTCTCGTAGATAAAATGAAACTCAAACTGTGATTTGGATAGAATAAATTTATTAAAAAGCATCCAACTAGATTTAACAACTTCCCACTTTAATTACAATATTTTCAACTTTGTCATATAACATCCTGCACACATGCCGTTTTCTTACAAGCAATTTTATGTTTCCCCCAATGTTTAGGCACATACTAATAAATGTTCGTGCGCATATTCGCAAAGCTACATAATCATCTAATATTCAAGCATATTTTATATATATATAATTATAATTATACTTAATAATAATAGGGGGCTTAATAGGGGCCATTTGATACATCAAAATTATAATCTATATTATATTACCTGTTTATATTATAAATATATCATATATAATTATATTTCAAAATTATGTTAAAATTAATAATAGATATATAATATATATATTGTATATAATCTATTAGGTACTGATATCTATGACTTAGCATTTTCCTCCGATAATAATAAATAAAAATACTATAATACATAATAAAGAATAATTTCATAAACAACTCGGTATCTCACTACTGATGTTATATATATTTTTCTTAAAAGTATGTTTATATAAACAAGTATAATTACACTTTTAACTGTAATTCCATTTTTATTAGACTCTTCGGGCTCCGATCCGACTCAGCAGAGCCCTTATATATTAAGTATACTATATAATATTATAATATATTATTATATATATAATAATATTATATAATATAATATAATAATGATATATATATTATATATAATTATATATATATATATATATTGATATAATTTAATTATTAATTAAATTTATATTTATACTTATATATTAAATTATTATAATTTATATTAACATATATTATAAATATATATTATATTTCATATATATATTTATATTATAATATATATTATATATATTATATTATATTTATAATATATATATATATATATATATTATATATTATATTATTTACTTTTTAATATATATATATAATATATATATCAATATATAATTATAATATATTATCCAATTCAAAGCGAATCCTTCTAACCAACTTGTGTATATGAGTTGGATTTTCATTTGATTACCTTAGATTATTGTAATACTTATTGAGCAAATTTAGTGGTTTCTGAAGGGTCGGTGAGATCGAATTTAAGGTCATCAAGATGACCGACTTCTGAGTTTTTAGAAGTGTTCGGAGTCATTAATAAGCGCATAGGCCGGACAGCGAATATTATTCCTGAACCGGATTGCCGCCTCTAGGAACCGCTGTTTCTAGTGTGCGGTGGAGAGGACCGCCTTAGAGAGGTGCGTGACTGTTTTGGCAGATAATATTACATGCTTATAATACAATGACGTATACGTATATATATCATATATATTATATTATATTATATTATATATCAGTATAATATATTAATATATACTTACTTCTATATGTAATATATATATAATATAATTATTAGTTATAAATTATATTAGAGTAATACTATAATATATAGCACATAAAAATATTACATTCGGTTCAAAATATATAGTATTATATATTTATAAATATTTATACTATATATATTTATATATATATATGAGTTAGATCTTATTTACATTTATATATATAAATATACTAGTATTATGTATATATATTTAATAATATATAATTTATGAATCACTATTAGTTAGTTGAGTCTATATAATTACTAGTTTTATTTATACGAAGAATGGAGACCGATATGTACAATCATCGTAACGGTATCCATAATTACAGTTTCAGAAATCGCAATATGCGTTCCGTATCAAGCCATAAAACGTGGGATATATAGCTGATATAATATTATTATTATATCGTATAAGGTAGTTGTAACATGCGTAGCCATAGATCATGAGTACGTATAGAGTATATATATATGGATATATATCTGTGAGATTCCGCTAATAATATATATTATTTATATGAGTGGATAATTAAGTAATAATATGTTGTAATCTATAATCATATAATTATTTATATTTACTGGTAAGTGTTATTATATTATATATTAATTACATGCATAGTATGTAAATATATATGATAGTTATAGATATAATATACGTAATATATGATTCTTATATTATTTTAATATCAACATATATTCATACTACTCATCTCTATATTAAATATAGTATTTATGAAGGCTGTAATATACTCTATTATTATTTGATATGTATATCTTTCATAATTATTATATATCAAATATATCAATTATCTACAATAATCGCAATATTATTACATGATGCTATCAAATAGGTGAGCTAATACCTAATACTAGTTACCGTACGATGGCGAGTAGGTAACATATAACCTCTGACGTAATACTCTGATTCTCAAAGTAGTAAGTTGAATAATTTATCATCTTTGTCAATTTTGGAGTTATAATTCAAATAGATTCATATATTGCTATTGCTCTAGATACAGATATGATATATATTAATATTACCAATATATAATATATATAATTAATAGATATATACAGTGAGATATATATAATTATTATTATTTAATGGAAAGAGATGTAGAGGATATAATCCCAGTGAGAGTATAGTTGAAAGTTATAGTAATTCAGTAGCTAGTTAGATATATATATATATATTAAGTATAATATTTATATATAAATATATTTTATATTTTAGTTCACCATTTATAGATATAGACATATAATATAATATAAGACTATATAATAATTATATAGTAATATTAAATAAGCTAAATTGTGTATCCGATATAGTATATTATATTATAGTATCATATATAAATATATAGTATAACGGTTTATATTATAGATAATATGTATATATATATTATTATAATATATATATTACATATATATATATATATTTATATATATATTTAATTATATATAAATATATTATATATATGATTATAATATATATTATAATTAATAATATATTTAATAAATATAATATATATAATATTAATATATATTTATATAGTTAATATATATATTATATTATCTAATTTTATATATTAATTATATTTTAATATATATTTAATACTATAATTAATAATTATATATTATTTATATATATTTTATAATATTCATATTATTATATAATTATACATATATTATATAAATATATATAATTATATATTTATAATTATATATATATAATATTAATATTATATATTAATTATTATATTATATTATTTATATATATATAATATAATAAATATATTTTATTATAATATTTATATAATTATTATATACTTATATATAATATATTATATATATTATATTAATTAATATTATTTAATATATCATATTATCTATAATTATATTAACATATCTATATATATATAAATATATATATATTATAGTTATATTATTATATATATTATTATATATATATATATATATCATATAGCGTGGAATATATATGAATAGGAGGGCCGGGTTCAAGAGAAGGAATGAACCCTAATTCAAGATTTGTAGTAGATTAGATGCTGGACGAGAGAGAGAGAGAGAGAAGAGAGAGAGGAGAGAGAGGAGAGATGAGAGAGAGAGAGAGAAGAAGAGAGAGAGATGAGAGAGGAGAGAGAGAGATATGAGAAGAGCAGAGAGAGAGAATCAAAACTATGCTTCTGATTGCGTGCATTACTTATTTTGATTAATAAACCTTATTCTAAGGATGATTGTCTAGAAGATCGAAATATCACAGGTGTTATTCGTATAACAGTGATAGCTGTGTTGGTGGTGGTGGTAGTGGTAGTAATAGTAGTAGCATTAGTAGCAGTAGTAATAGTAGTAGTAGTAGTAGCAGTAGTAGTAGTAGCAGTAATTCCTATTGATTTTTATTATCATTATTGTGTTTAAAGAATGCATAAGGATAACGTTCTACAGGAGTATGAAATGGTAAGACAACCCCAGCAAATAAGTGGATCTTTTACCTCTTTAAAAAATAATAGATTAAATTTATGTTTTTGTAAGTATTTGATTTAAACTTGTGAGTTTTAAATTTTTTAATGCTTCTGTAGCAATTTTCTTTTATTTTCAAATATATTCTTAATAATATTGAAAACATTCTATGTTTTAGCTAAATTTTTTAAAATTTTTATTAGAAATAATAACTTTTATGTACCCAAAAGCAGTACCTCAAAAGCCCCACAACAGCCCCCCTCCCCACTCTGCCATCCACTTTTACTAGATGCACTTAATGCTTTAATAGGGTCAATCAGGTTCACATTCTTATATATTTTACCTAATTTTTTTATTTGTTCTATAAGAAAGCTTAAAATTTGGTCCGAAATACGATTCATCGTATGAACTTAACAAAGTTTATTTAAAACATTTTAATTTTATGCTAAATATTTAGTTTTTTATAATTAAATAAATATTAATTAATCATTGTTAATTCAATAAATCTTCTATAGTTTCTAGAGTTCCATTTATCTCCCTTTCACTTATTCAGCCCGTGTCCTCCCCCCTACCATGCTGTGATTCTTTGAATTAAAACGACTTAAGATCATGATTTCAACTATGTTTTTAAAGTCGCTAACTTATTATTGTTCCGCTTAGCAATAAGAATCAGTGCTTTTCTGTATCTGTCAGATAAAAGATTTATTCAATAATAATGATACATATTATTGTGTGTTAACACAAATCTCTGTTAAGACTACCTTTTTGATTACCATCTGTATAATTTATATACTATATTTATATATTATATATAATAAGTAAATACTAGGTATATAACATATATAATTTAATATTTAAGTTTTAAGGGATTATATAAAACAGTCATATTTGAATCATTATATACACTTATCAATAAATATCATATACTAATAATCCTATAATATATTATATATGATAATATATTATAATAATAATTATATATTATTTATCTTATTATATATATATATTACTATATATATATATATAAGTTATATATATATATATTATTTATATATATATATATATAATATATATATATATAATATATATATATATATATATATATATATATCAACTCCAAGCTCTGACTCCGGCTTCCGATTCATTTGCTCCATACTTCAACTCACCAGCTCCGGAGGTCTAATTCAACTCCGTTATTTCATCCTTCTTCTCCTATGCACTCTGTGCTTTTCGTCTATCTAAGGCCGTAACCAAGTTTAAGGGTGTCTGATCTCCTTACCTACTTGGAGAGGGTGTAGCGGGGTGTAACCTCGACTACGCGGAGGTGGCACCATCGGCATGTAGAATGCCGAGTTTGGTGTTGATTGGACAACTAGAGTTCATCTAAATTGAGGGGTGAAAATGTGTCTTATAAGACTTGTTCCTAATTCTCCTGAAAACTCAAAAATCTTGTCATTCTGACCTCAAAATCGGTCTCACCGACCTTCGAAACCTGTACTTTGGCACAGCAAATGTTAAAACCTAACGATATAATAGAAATTTCCAAGTTAATGGCTGACGAGACTTGAATTTCCTGACTGATTAAGGATCCGATAACGTTGAAAACGGTCTCAAATATCTTAGAAAACAGTATTTAGACACTACAAGTGTCAAAATTTAACAAAGTTAATGAAGATCCCAAGTCAACTGCCGATATGTCTTGGTATTTCTTAGCATTCAGAAGCTCGAAAGTCTCTGAAGGCGGTCTCTCCACCCCTAGAAACTCATCGTTGTCAATGAACCATACTCTTCCATATGTGGATATATATATATATATATATTATATTACTATATATCATATAATATATATATATAATATATATATAATTATAGTATATATATATTATAATTATAAATATATATATATATTATATATTTATATATATAATATATATATAATATATATATATATATATATATATATATAATATATATACATATAATATATAGAGTATTTTATCCTATTTATATTTATATATATATTATTATATATTAAATTTATATACATGTATATTAGATGCGTCTTCCACCCCTATAAAATATCTTTATATAAATATATATTATATATATTATATATATATATATATATATATAGATGAGCTTGCAAAGTGTTTGACCACTACGCCACGATGAGCTAAAAGATACATCAGGGGTATTTTATTCAGGGATGGCAATTTTGGTGATTTTTTTGATTTCTATTTTTAAAAAAATCAATTTGTGATTTTTTTGATTTATTTGATATTTTTGATCTTTTGGATTCGTAACGTCACGTGAAATATAATTTGCAAGTTACAAATTATATATCGCGTGACGTTACGAATCTGAAAAAATAAAAAAAAATAAAAAAAATAAAAAAAATCACAAATTGATTTTTTTAAAAAAAATCAAAAAAATCACCAAATTTGCCATCCCTGATTTTTATTACTATGAATTTGATTGCAGGTTATTACAATTTTTATGTATTTCCTGACCCCCGGTACCCTGTTTGACCCTACGCCCGAGTGTGAGAGGGAGGAGCACTAGGAGTACTGACGCGTGGACAGCTGAAGTATTCCCGGGTTCTTCTTTTAGTTCACAGACTCTCTCTGGTGTGGAAGCGTACACTGATTTTAATTCCTTTCAGCTAAAACTAATAAACTTTTGTTCATCTCTGCTTGTTCTAGTGCAGGGACTTGTTCTACTGCTAAAACTAATAAATTTTTGCTCAGCTCTGTATGTTCTAGTGCTTGTTCTAGTGCTTGTTCTAGTGCTTGTTCTAGTGCTTGTTTTAGTGCCTTTTTTAGTGCTTGTTCTAGAGCTTGTTCTAGTGCTTGTTCTAGTGCTTGATCTAGTGCTTGTTCTAGTGCTTGTTCTAGTGCTTTTTAGTGCTTGTTCTAGTGCTTGTTCTAGTTGAAGGGATGACGCCTTCAAAAAAACTCCAAAAACCGCCAAAAACTCTTCTCAGTAGAAAAAAAAAACAATATATCTGCTATTCTACCTCAAGTTCTTTTAGTTATTTTGCAAAATAATTTCAACTAAGTTTGCTTCTTCAACTTTCACTTCTCTTGTATCTTTGGACAGTAGTACTTCTGTCCTACCTCTTGAAAAAGCTGAACTTTTCTCTTTATTCCCTGCCTCTAATTCCCCTCTCAACGATTCAGGAGTTATTCCTCCTTCCTCACCTCCGTCCAACTAACTAAGCATAACAAGTATTTATTCTAAAGATTCTATTTCTGATCTCTCTGAGGGTTAAGACTAAAAAGGCGTTAGGTCCTGACGGTACCCTTCTTGTGGTTCACAAGCCTAATGCTTCTGAGCTTGCACACTACCTTGATAAATTGCTTCGTCTCCATTTATCCACTTCAGTTTTTCACCACTACCTCTAACTTTGCCTCCTACTCACTCCTACGTCTATAACTCCATCCTTCATTACTCGATTACTCGTTTCAATTTAAAAGAAGATCAACCCAACAATAAAAGAACTAATTCTAGGAGGAAGCTTTAGTGGACAGCAGTACAATGATTAAAACAATTCAGCTTGCTTAGTAAATTCAACACCGATGAATAGGAAAGTTAGAAAATTATCATTATTATTATTATTATTATTATTATTATTATTATTATTATTATTATTATTATTATTATTATTATTATTTATTATTTTATTATTATTAATTATATATTTATTTTATATTTAATTATTAATTATTGTTTGTTATATTATTTGTTATTTATTATTAATTTATAAATTATTATTATTATTATTAATATTATTATTATTATTATTATTTTTATTATTATTATTATTATTATTAATTTAGAAATTATTATTATTATTATTATTAATTTAGAAATTATTATTATTATTATTATTATTATTATTATTATTATTATATTATATTATTATTATTATTATTATTATTATTATTATTATTATTATTATTAATTTAAATAATATTTATTATTATTATTAATTTAGATATTATTATTATTATTATTATTATTTTTATTATTATTATTATTAATTATATTATTATTATTATTATTTTTTATTATATTATTTTTATATATTATTTTATATATTATTATTATTATTATTATATTATTCTTATTATATTATGATTATTATTATTATTATTATTATTATTTATTTTATTATTATTATTTTATTATATTTATTATTATTATTATTATTTATTATTATATTTTATTATTATATTAATCCTGTATATATATATATATAAAATATTATATATATATATATATATAATATATATATATTGAACAAACCCTTTATGTGAATAGTGATGGCTTAGGATCTGAACTTTAATAACGTGTGAAATTTTTCTCTATAATACATCATTTGGTCATTGAGATAAGGATTATTTTCTATAAAGTTGTATAGTATTTCTAATATAACCATGATTATAGAGAATAATTATTCTAAGCATATTTTTCAAATATTCGATATAGAGAGATGAGTTAGTATTATAGGGTATATATATATATATTTGATACTACATTGAATATAGATTATAGTTATTATGATATATTTACCCACCCCACCTGTCGTCCGCTACCCTCTGCCCTATGATACTACTAAGTACTTATTACATTAAGGACGAGGAGAGATGTTAGTGCTTAGTGATAGAGATGGACAGGTTATGTGAATCTGCTTCCTAGCTCCTCCAGATAAATAATAAAAATTTTTGTGTAACTTTATATCATCATTTGTGATTTGTATTATTGCTATATAATTTCTTTATTGTTCCCAAGAGATATAGTTATAGAAATAACTGATACTTCAATGTAAATTAGGCGCTTTCGTTCCTCAATTCACACAGTGTGAAATGACATGGAGGTCTGTTAATAAAAAATTGGGAATAAGGAACTACATGGTACCATGGCTATTACCCTATAGAGGCATAATAATAAAAGTTTCCTCAGTTTTCAATTAGAAACCAGTAAACAATATCACTGAGAATGAATCAGTGTTAGTAATAAATTATTATTTCTCTCAATCATTTAATATTTATTTAATATATTTCTATATAGAACAAACTATTGTTTGCGGAGCATTTGTCTTTATATATATATTATCAAAACGCTTCTCTTTTTTCTAGAAATATATCTCATTTAAAGAAAGAAAAAATAGATTAGGTATTTAGGGCAACCCCATCAAAACGAAAGTCGACAAAAATTTAAGTAAATAATCTGTGAGTAGATGGTATTATCATAGTATAAATATGATTAATATTATTATCAAAATTTCGACTCTACGAAAAAAAGTAAAAATAAACAGTGATAAATAAATAAAATTGGTTAATTAACTACCTTTAATGCTTTTTCTCGTTGTAGTGTAGATCGTCCTCAAATTTGGAGTATTCTTGGCACTGCAGGAGAGAGAGAGTCTTGTGGTTGTGTGTGTTCGTTTTTCAGTTGAGCTGTGAATGTTTCTAATACTTACACAAATGGATGTGAATTTTGTGGTGATTTAAGATATTGTGGGTGTGATTGGCCTGGATATAACGGGCTTAGGTGTGAAGGTCTTCTCCATCTGTTAATTCGCCAGAATATCTTTTTGTGCATGGGCGGTGGGGTGTGGTGCATATAATCAAGGGATTGTTTTAATATTCTGTTCAAATCAAATGCGTCCAATCTCGAAAATTTTATATGATAGTTTCTATTCTATTCGTAATATGATATGAATAAATCAACAAATTCTCAACTTTTGCCGTATCAATAGGAATTTATCCTTATCCCCTTTTTATTATCTTTCAATCCAATAATAACGAAATCAATAAAGGTAAATGTAAGTTACATTAAGATTTTCTCCAAAATTCAGAAGGTATAATGCAAGCTTATAATAATTTCAAACATTAATATCATTTGAAAGGAATATATACAATTATTAGTTGCTCTCGATTAGGTCCGATAATGAGTTGCCACGCTCAATATATGGATTGAATACCTTATAATAGTATAAATACTAAAAATAATATTATAATATATATACATACTGGATAATATATTGTATATATATAGCTAAAAATTGTTCGAACAGATGATTTGGAAATATAAATAATATAATTAGTAATTAATTCCATAAGTGGCAGTACAATATAGATAATATACATTTTATTAATATCAATTGGATTAATGAATATATGACAAGTACAAAATAAAATATATTATTTAATGTAACACCAATGAAAGGATGAGAATTAAGAGGTCGTTTATTTGCTATTATTAACCATAATAACTAAAATATTTATACTTGATGAGAAAGAAAGCCTCACTAAGTTGGAATATTAAATTTTAATAAATAATATTATTTTACTTGATTTATCTTGTAATGATAACTATATAATTAACAAAAATAATTTATCATAAAAAAAGTATAAACAATTCTTAATCTTCTATCAAATACAATTTTTGAATTCTTATATAATTTTAGCTATACATTTTGATATCCATAATTAATAGAGGAAAAATTTTTTTTCTTTTGAAAATTATTATACAGACAAAATTGTAAATCCATTCAATAAAATATAAATAAATAAATATTAAGATTTTATATTCTAAGCATATAGTATTATATATATATATATATATATATATATATAAAGCTCTTTATACTAATATATATATAATAAAGCGTAAGAAAACAGAAACTTCTTTCTGACATTGAAACGTCTCTTATCTCTCTAATAAAATTTAAACAAAGGTGATATGCAAAAACTCTTGCTCTCTTTACTAATCGTCATACTCCTCTCGCTGATATGAACTTTATACTAAATTTAACAAATTATCATGCTCTCTCATAAATTTTCTCTTGTTCCGATGCATACTTACTAATATGTACATACATCATCCTCTATTGAGGCTCTTTCTATTATTTTTCTTCATCAGCGCGATACATCTCTCTCTCTAATATATAAAATAATAATTAAATAAAATATATAATTATAAAGTCCGTTTTAAGAATGTGTTCGTATTTGACATTAAATATTAATATATTTTTTAATAAACTAGAATATAAATTAATACCTTTCTTTTCATAAGTAAGAATATATATTATTATACTTTAGTATAAGATTATCAGCGAGTGAGCGTTTAACAGTACTTTTAACTCACTCAGGGGACTCTTCTCTCATGTCGTCTTCTAAGTTTTCTCTCTCATCTTGCTTCTCTTCATCTCTCTCTCAAAGAATTATAGTAATATTATTAAATAAATAATCATATTACACAACAGCATTTTTCCTATAGGATTTTACCTTTGCTTGTAATCAACTTTACATATTAAAATAAATTATATAAATATAATTATTGTAGTATATGCGACATCTTTAGCTGTAGTACTTATAAAAATAAATATATAATATATGTGAGAGTGAAATTATATCGTTAGATTAATATACTAATTTATCAATTTATAATATTTTATAATTATATTTGATTATTTTAGATTATTATTACCTTAATATTATTTATAGAGAAATTATTATATTATAATTAATTTATAATTATATTTATTATAATGATTTATTTATTATTATATTAAATTATATATATATATAATTAGTTATTATATATATTATATATTATTCAAATCAATTATATCTGAATATCACATATTAGTTCGATTTACTAATTTATTATATACGTATCTGATATATAATATAGTACAATAAGTTATTCTTATGTGAGTATAGATTAATAATTATATAAAAACTCCCAAATACAAATATATAAATATATATTTATATAATCTACATAATTATATATAATGTATAATATGGATTAATAGAAAATAGAATTAATAATTTTTGATCTACTTATATAATATATATATATAGGTTATTATAGTATATTCTCTGTTAATATTTTTACTCAAGATAATTAATAATATTTATATAAAGTACCGAATAAAAAAAATAAATAGTAATAGCATAATAGTAGAAATAAATAAAATATATATTATATATATCAGCAGAGATAATGGGACGGGATACAGATAACTTTTTATCACTCGGGACTACTCATAACTGCAGTCGTGCTCTCTCTCTGGCTACTCTTTCTCTCTCGCTCTCTCTCTCTCTACTCTATTTCTTCTCGTGCATCCTCTTCTCTCTTCTGCTTTCTCTCTACTAAACAATATTTACGCTGATTTAGATGTATGCTTATAGAGAAGAGAAAAAAATTATTCAGATAAATTAAATTAACAATAATTTTAAATAAATTTGATTCAAAAGGACTTTTTCTATAATTTTAGTTTATACTGTAATGAATTTTGTAATTATATTTTTAATTTTATATATATATATATATATTATATATATATAATTTATATATTATTATATATATATTTATATACGTATAATATATATATTATATTATATATATATATATATATATAATTATTATATTTTATTATATACTTTATATATAGAATATCAGCCGTGGACTTACAGTAACTTTTTATCACTCGGACTCTCTCTCTCTCTTCTCTTTCTCTCTCTCTTCTCTCTCTCTTCTCTCTTCTCTCTCTCTCTCTCTCTATATATATATATATATATATAATATATATATATAATATATATAATATATTATATATATATATATATATATATACATTATCGTCCGTACGGCTCCGTCCAAATATTATATATATAATATATTATATAGCATACATGCCTATTTAAATTATATAGTTACGATACTGAATCGTTAATTGAGTATTTTACGGTATGTCGTTTAATCACGTTACGACAATATATCTGTTTGGGTACAGACTTTTTGAAGCCAAAAGTGATAGAAAGGAGCAGAAATGGATTTAAGGGCTTAGACCTAAATTCAGCTCACAATGGAATAAAAAAAGCAATGGGAAATCACTCTCCAAACGAAAGTATTTATAGGTAGCCAATTATGTACACTTTAAAAATGTAGCAACAGATTACCGTACATGGACATTATTGTTCAGATATATTAACCTACTCCAGTCACTCCGTACTTAATTTCCTACCTATATTAACTGGAACAAATCTTTATCCCTTTCAGCTAATAGGGCAGAATTGGTTTATGAACTTGTATAGCATAATCTACATAATAAATGGGAACACCTCTCCCTATTGACATGCAGTGACAATACTAGTAAGGAGTAAGCGTAATTATAATATTGTAGTATTGGTTAATATGAGATTTCAATTATTTTTAGAGTGGCAAAGAGTCAGCCTTAAGCTTTGTCTGTATTGAAATCTTTGAGCGATTTAGTATCTCTTGTGATAAGGAGTTAATTTTTGTAGTGAGTGTGTCTTATTTTTGTAGAATTTTTCCTGTAGTCGACCATTCACACACAAATTCAGATTATCTGCTAGCAGCATAATGATATATTTATTCATGTCAATTTTGTCATTATTTAATTAACTCTCCAATTATCGACATTGTTAAACTTTATTTTTCGTATCGAGTTTGTATGTTATCTACTACTCTTAATTCAACGTTTTTTAACTTGAGAATATCGTATTTGTCGTAGATAGAGTCGCATTAGATTGATTAGCTGGTCGCGAATCGCATAAATATGCGTGTATATCATCGAGAGACTAGTCTGCGGAACTGCTACTAGACTAGCGGAGGTAATTTAATTATCTAGGTTCTGTGAAGTTAAGTGCTTAGGTAGTGGAGGCCTCTTTGTCTAAAGTGGACATATTTACGTTTGTCTCGTATAGGTAGCGGTTATGGTGCTGCTATGATGACAGTGAGTACCCTTAAATGTAGTCTCTCGGTGAGGCTGTCTCGATAAATCTATATTTAAATATAATAATAATCCAGAGTATTAAGACATAACCTCACCTAATGCTTGATAATTATTATATACTTATATATAATTAATGATTTATACCTAAACATATTTATATTTAATCATAATAATATACGTTAATCCAGTGATTATATATAGTAATGATATATATTATTATTTTATTATACTAGATTATTTATACTATAATTAATTTACAGCTCATATTAATATCTAATTAATTACTGATTACTTTTTATAGATGTGATTTCTGATCGCTCTGAGCTGAACACTATAAAGGAGTATGGTTTTTCTAGGTCCTAATATATGCTCGTTAGTGCACTCTCTCAAAGTATTGAATATAAATATTACTACTATTATATAGATATTCGGCCATTTTCTTTGGTAATCCTGGTGATCTTCGGGTATCGGTTAGAAAATATGTGCCTGAATTGATTAGATTAATCTGGCTTCGAATATAGTACATACGATTCTTATCTTACGTATTTATGTATGGTCGGCTTTCGATAAAAATAATTATGAGTACCTGTACAGTTGTTGTCGTATGATGTTTGAATCATAATAAGGTTCTGAGTTTACACGAGATAGTATCAACTATAATCTATATAAGTTATCTATCGGATTATGCTATGATACTTTTTTTCTTCTTACAATCTTCACTTATTTTATATCCTATCTTTATTGAGAAAAGTTTGCTGAGACTTTTGGTTTTTTAATTGTAGTCGTTTAATATAAATAATTTAACTACTATTCTATTTTAATAGCCATTATTATAATTTATACTGTTATTAAATAATTACCACTTTTTTAGTTTGTCATATTTAATTTATTATTTTTTTTACCTTTATTTTGTACGTCAATCTATCTTAATGTGGAGTATTGTATTTAGATTAGGTTTCGGTGACATGGTAATAGCCCTGATTATGTTGTTAATATTTATTGCCTATCTATTTACCTACTCCAAATCTTCACTTACACTTTTCGCATATTTTAGGAATATTTTATATGGTAAATCTTAAGGGTTTTATTATTTGAGATTTCTTTCAATGATTAATTTCTAGTTTCCTATAATGTTGTTATATGGACTTTTGCAGTCTACATTTTATGATGTAGGAATTAAATTCTTTTCCTCATTTTCTCCTTTGTTTATACCTATTTGTTTTTTTATCATTCTAGTTATCTATTTTTATTTTTTTGGTAAGGGATAAGTCTCGTATTATGTATCGTTATTAGTCATTGGCTGTTAGTTAGATAATTATTTTAGAGTTTTCTCATTCCTATATAAATGACTATGCGCTCAGTTCGCTGTGCCCTGTTCGTTTCTGAGTGTAGAGAGCAAGTTTACTCAACGATACCATTCCTAGTTACGGTCTTGCAGCTTCATTATATACTATTGCATCCGTATAGTGTAATTACCGAAACTCTCTATCCTTACTCAACTACCTAATAAATTTTTTGCTTTCTCCGCTCTCTCCCGTTCGTACAAAATACCAAAGTACTTGTGAGGAAGACTTATTCATCCTTAACTCCTCATTAATATGCATCACTACATCTAATACCTACTTTAATTTTTTATTATAATTATTTTCCGTCTGAATAGTGTGCTGGTGAGAGTATATGTCCCTAATCGGATATATCACTGTAGACGTACTCCTAATTTAATACCAGTCACTCGACTGCTATCATCTCTGAAATTTACCTAACTCGCCATAATTGATATACTGTACTGGGTCTATTAAAATCTTTCTTTCCTTTCATATTATTACGTCATATAAGATTTACTTGTTAGCTTCTGCTAGCTGTTCTCTATACACGATAAATACGAGTACAGAATTTTCATATTATAGCCTTTTTGTATTACCTACTATTCTCTTAACGAAACTGTAACATATTGATTCTCTCTCAATCTCTCAAATACTCAGAGGAAGTTTATCTATAATATGTGTTAGTGGAGTATGCAGTGAAAGAGGTACAAATAACGAGCTGAATGGGATGGGTGTCCATCGCTCATACTGAATAATTAGGGATGAGTGGTAAGTTGAGTTGGGATAGACGAAATGGCGCAAATTTGATGAGTAACTTTTTTTAGTTCAAGCCTTGGAACTTCTCTACTCTCTCTACTCTTCTATCCTCTCTCTCCTGATTGCATTTCTCTCTCGTCTTCTAACTACTACATCTCTTAACGTCTCTCTCGTATGAAAGTATGAACGGTCTGGAATACATTAGTGGTATATATAATAATAGTAATAATATTGTTAGATGTTTATTTTCAGTATTTTTCAAACGATCTGGAGCAAACTGAATTATAAAGAAGCCTTACACACATTTCCGGATCGTCCTCTAACCCAAATTCTTGTAATAGACACACTTGACCTTATGTTTCACCACATAGTCCTATCTCTCTATAAGTTATAAAATTTACTACCAACCTCTTCGCTTCCTATCGGTTAAAGTCTATACCACAACCTATATCTCTTAATTCATTAATACTTTCTCTCCAACAGCATCTAGTCCTCTCACCTATGCGGATATTTTCCGGTCACACTTTGATCGGCCAGATTAGGGAGCATTGCTTTGCTTATCTCTATGTCTTAGCAACTATAAATTTAGAGTGATTGCTTTGACTACTGTGAAGACGCCTTTCAGCTTACTGCCATATAAAGTGGTGAGAGCCTGTATTAATCGTTGTAATGGAGATGAGCAGGTTCATTCTTTCCTCGACTAATCATATTTGTCTCCTCCAAATTTCCAATGCATTCTCGGAATCTCGTAACTTTAAGTTTTATCTCTTGGGCCATATTCGAGGCCTGAAGGCAGTGGCGTATCGGATGTGCGGAAAAATTTCTCGTCTCAATCCACTCATTTAGCTAATTTTCATTCAGTCTATGAAAATCGTTTGGCGAGGGTTTTAACTCTTGGACGAGCAAAGCGAGATCTTTGCATTAACGTAAAGTCGCTCGCAAGATGACCTTCTACTTGGCTCTCGTCACTACTGACCAATATTTATTTTCGTTCTACTGTGCTTTCTTGCCATAATCTAAACATTCTCTCTAATAACAACTTCTGTTTGAATTTATTCTCTTATCTCCTCTTATTCGCTCTGATGGTGTAGGTAACTCTAATTCCGAAAAATACCCCAATTCGTGTCGGCTCGTATTTTACCTCTGACTCATACCCTGGACGATTCTGCATTCCTCTTCTCCTCCTTCTCTTCTCAGGTTGCCCTATTGCCGTACCTGTGATTTTACATTTGATCGGTAGTGCCTTGGCTGCTGAAATCTTCGATGAGACTGCGTTACGGAATGGGGTGGCCGTCAGAGACTGCATTTCACTTCCCGTGAGTTATTGGGAGGAGTGCTGCGTGTCCGTGTGGACCCCGGCCCCTCCATTCAGCCTTATATCCTCTATGCCTCAATACTAGCACTTTCGCCTTTCATGTTGTATGGAAGCGCGCATGACTGGTTCCATATCTATTCCGAATATAAAAAGTGAAAGCCGCTGCTAGACCCTTCTATATGCTATGACGTCCGATAGCTCTAAGTTGTATGATCTAATATCTAAAAGTCTTGTGATATAGCTCTTTATATACTCATGATCTTTGATAGAGCATAATATATTTCGATATCGATTTAACTGCCAGTTTTAATAACAGGCTTTCGGTCTTGTTCGATATTCTGTAATCTGGGCCATATATACTTTACCTTTACTTTAACAGATTTATGGTTTTTCCGCACCTTTATGGATTATACGGGAAAAGACTTGTATAACGGGTTGACAAAGCTTGACAATATTCCAAAGTCATTTCTTTACCGTGGTTTATAGGACATAACGCTTTTTTACTCACTAAACTCTTCTATTGAATTTCTTCTTCTACTTTGCTTACTCAAAGGCAATTTTTTCTCGTTCTATTTCGTAATTTGTTAATGAAGCGACGACGTCTTAATTTTCGATCAAGTTTTACGAAACAGATTTTTGTTTTAACTCCTAAATTGTCCTTACTTTTTCATAACCGACATTCTCAGCTTTGTTTTTTTTAACTCTATTCATCGTTATGCCGACGACTCAAATCTTCATCCTTAGATTCATTTTAAATCTGTTCCCTCTTTTGTATCTAGATTTGCTTCCGATTCAATTGTGACTGGATATGATCCCTGTGGGGTAGCGTCAACCTATTGATATTTAACTATCTCAAATACACCTCCTAACATTCCTCTTCATTTCGAAGGCTTTACCCTTTCACCCGTTGACAACATGATCTATCCCTCTCTAAGACACCTAAACTTTCCTATCTCTTTCGACGGTTCCCTCGGTCTCTCAACTGATTGACGAGTATTAAACGATATCCTTTGGCTCTTTAATATAATCAATATATATGATGTGATAGGAGTGGTGAGTTGTGGTTATCGTATTACGAAGAGTTCATAAAGCATCACGAGAGCATGTGCCGTAGATGGTAGGAATCCCCTTCTGCTTATATATATTATATATATATATATATATATAATATATATATATATATATATAAATATATATATATATATATATATATATATATATTTATATATATATATATATATATAGAAATATATTATATATATATATATATATATTATATTTAAATATATATATATATATATATATATATATATATATATATATAATATTATATATATATATTATTATATATTATATATATTTTATAGGGTCTGTCTGGTTATATTAGATATAAATATAATATTTTAAGTATCTGCGGTTGCTCAGGTATATGTGAGTAATATATATTATATAAGTAGATATAATTTACTATTATATATTGAAAGCAGATTACATAAAGTATAAGTAATAAAAAGTATAGAATAATAGGTATAATAGTTATGTACTAATTTTGTATATATATTATATATATATATATATATATGTAGTATATGATATCCTGCGAAATATAGTAAAGCCTATATATATATGGTAATATATAGGACTTATATATATATATATATATGTAATTGTTGTGATAATATATATATATACTCACTATAGTTATCAGATAAGTAATAATGGTTATATATAAATTATTAATAGTATTTTGATATAATAATAATAATTAAATGGAAGAAACCTATACTATAATATTATATATATAGTATATATTATATATACATATATGTATATGTTGGTGTTATATATAGTGATACGTACTATGTATTACTCATAATAATTCTGAATAGGTAGTATCTACTATATATCGTTGTAGAAGAGAGTGTATATACTTCATTATCTATTTGATAGTGATAATATTATTATATATTTTTGGTATATATATATAGTATATAATATATTAAATATACTAGATAAGTATATAGATATGATATTCTCACACATGGAGTATAGTGTAAGTTATATTATATATAATATTTTGTATGTGCTTTTCAGATTATATATATAGAATATATATGATTTGTATTATATATATATAGGGCCTAGTAGGTAGGTACTCATACTGATTATAATATATATATATATTTTAGGTATTTAATATATATATATATATATATATATAGCATTAGGTATATGGAATTATTATCCCCTTAAAAGAAAAAGAAAAAAAAAGTAGTTAAAGTATATACATAGAATATTAATATATATTATAATATATTAAAAAAAGTGTGTATATATATATATATCTATATATATATATATATATATCGATACGTATTATAGTATATATATTAATTAGGCCTACCTATATATATATTATGTATATAATACAAAATGACTTAAAAATTTTATAACTCTTTAGTGTCTAACCCTATACTCAATTGTATGCTTAAACACTTTTTTTAATTATTTTCTCATAGTTTTGGAATGAGTAAAAAGAAGATATTTTTTTATTCTATAACCTTTTAAACAGTCTATCTAAATCACAATGTGTTGTTCGTGAATTTAGATAGACTCGAAAAAGGTTATATATAACGAAAGCTCTCGTCTAATGTAATCAGTTTTAAATATGTCTTTTAAATTTAATTAAAAAGTGGTTAAACATGTGTCTTGTCTTGTAATACAATCCTCAGGCAACTTAGAGGTACATTGATTAAGGAATTAATAATAATATATAAAGCCCGATAACAGGCTTAAATATATATATTATAGAATATATAATATATAATATATATATATATTATATAGTATTAAAGAATATATTGGGTAATATAAGGAAGAAAATTGTTCGGAGGACATTACAATTTTAAAATAATTATATGATAGTATATCAATTATATTATCTGAAGTTAGTGAGTACTTTAGTGCTTTGTTAATTGTCATTGTGTTAATATTTGCTAAAATAATGAAGGTATTTTAATATAGTATATATATTATTATTATATATATATATTAATATTTATATATATATATATATAAATATTTATATTATATATATATATATGATATATATATATATATATATATATATATATTATATATATATATATTATAGGGCCTATTAAATATATATATATAATATTATATATATATATTATATTATAACTATATCCCATATATAATTATATATATATATATAGTATATTATGTTATACTATATAAGGTAAATATGTTATAGTCGTGTTAATATAGATTTATGAATAATATCTTTTTCGTGTTAATATATAATAATAACACTAAAGTAATAGATAATATTATATCCATTAAGTATATTATATATTTTAATATATATATATATATTATATATATTATATATCTTACTATCTAGATATGTATAGTGTTTATGGTATATAGTATTTTAGTATATGATGTAATAGATAATATATATATAATATGTAGTATCGTATAATGTGATAATATAAAGTATTTATAGTAATGATTTGATATTATATATATTAGTTGTTATGTGTAAAGAGAGAATATGTTGATAGTAATTATTAGTTATTAGTTGATTGTGACATTTAATATAATCTAAGTATTATATGTTTAGTGTTATATATGGAAATGGGTAAATTATATATCTCAGGTAATATTGATATAGTTTGTTCATATGTAAAATTAAAGTTTAATAACTTTAGATCCTGTTCATCATAGATATAGAGTATATTAAGGAAGGTAATTTAGCGATATTGAGAAGTTATTATTAATTGAGTATAATAAATTAGAGTGAGACAGTTAATAATATGTTGATAGAATGAATAATATATATAATATATCAAGTGGCGACCTCCAGGAACATTTTTCTACTTCGGTTGCTCCTCTTCATCTCATAGTATATGTAACTCATGAAGTCGCGTCTGTGCTACGTAAATAATCTCGGAGGTGATTTATTATTTGAATTGTGTAAACAATTTTGATTACTGTGAAACAAATCATTATATGAGGTGAGCAACATGAATGGATAAGCATATTTGTGATTATATAGTAGTTAGCAAAGGGA
>JABUQX010089474.1:5000-33928 GCA_015478945.1 Trachelipus rathkii | reverse complement strand
ATTATATTTTTCCTGTTCGACTCATTTTATAGGGATTCCCATATCCATTGGGGTTAGATCTTCATTTTCCGAGACCCTCACTAGTATACGAGTAATAAAATTTGGTCGACCCATTTTTCCTATGAGAAATTATTTGTCAAGTCTTGATACTACACGTGTAGATGTTTTTGTGTTTATTAATGTCTGTCGGATAGTATTTGTTTTACCACTGTGCTAAACTGTGTGCACATATCTAACTGTTCTGACATATTGTATGGTAAATCTCTCTCGGTAAGAAATCACACTCAATCTCACTCAGAGTGTTACTATTGGTTCATTCTTTAACTATCATAATATTTTTGGTCAGATAGTGCTACAGTCATTAAATAGATTGACAATGATAAGATAATTATAATAAAACTAGAAATTGAAATTGATTCTATTATTTAGTATTTAATACTTATATAGTATTAAAAAGAGCTCGAAGTATTATAACATGTGCTTTTAAGTAATTAAAGTTAATACTTGTATTCATTTATTTACTGATATTTATTGATATAATTAATATTTTACTCCTACTCTTAATTCTTATTTTTATATATAATATATTTAATATATTTTAAAAAAATTATATAAATTTGCTTTAGCGAAGTACTTACAAATTACTACTCTAAAATTTTTAGCTTTATTATTTATAGTTTAAAATTATAGTGTTCTTAAGTTACTTTTTTATTTATATATATAATATGAGTAGGTATTTTAATTGATGTTATATAGAGAGGAGACATCCTTAATTCTTTTCTATGATCCTTAGCTAAGTCCTTTACATTCATGGTTAGGATTAAAAGATAGAGATAAAAATAAAGCATTATTTTTTATAGAATACTTTATATGTATTTATATTTGCTTACTTATTTCGTAAAATTATATATTGAAATAAAGATTAATAATTTTACTAATTAATAATTTCATAATAATAAGATAATAATATTATATATTTGTGCTTAATTACGTCAATCTGAATTAATTTTAAATATTGACATGTGATTTAATTTAGTTTAATATATAGTAATGATATAGAAAAGTTTGTGTATATATATGCTAAAGGCATTTCCTTATACGTTATTATAGGATAATGTATTAAAGTCAATAAATCATTTTTCTTGTTTGCATTTTATTATAGATATTTTTTGGTTTGAAAATTTTCATCAATTTTTATTACTTTATGTATTCTTTGAAAATCGAACTTGAAGTTATTAGCAACCTAGGTTACCAATTAATATTTAATATATATATATAATAATTATAAGATATTATAAATTAATATATATATTATATAATATATATATATATTATATATATATATATATAAATATATAATTAATACTAATATATATAATATATATATATATAAGATAAATATATAATATTATATATATTATATTTATATATTATAACTAATTAATTAATATATTTCAAAGTCTTAAAGGGTTTGATACCTATACCTTGTAGCGATGTTAGCAAGAGCGTTACGCTTATATAGACCACGTAATGAGTCATAAATAAGGAAAATCTGCCAGTCTCTCACTATGAAGCTTTGACCTTATACCTAAGAGAGTGATAGGCACTGTCGTTGACATCTCTAACCTCCAGGACAGATCTCCCGCTCACAATAATCGGTTCAAGATATAGAGTATCACTGGCGGTAATTGTTATACCTGAGCAGCTAATTAATACTAGGCTCTACAGACATATATTTGCAAACTTAAATATTAGTGATTTATATGTATATTTTTCAATAACATTCCTCGTAAGTGGTTTGAACCCTTACCCTTTAGGTATGTTAAGCAGAGCTTTACCGCACCTTAATATACCAAAGATGTAACTAAAAGGATAATTACTTGACTAAGTTATCCTACTGAAAGTTTGCTTCACAAGTAGTCAGTGAAGGCAAGTTCAGTTACAATATAATACCTAAATCCTAAAGGGTTAAAGGATTTCAAAACCCAATTAGGGACTATTTGAAAATAAAATAAAGCACGTATTACGTGCAAATGTCTGTAACCTAAATTTAGCTCTATAGAGGTTTATAAAATTTTACCCAAGTGATACCTCTGACTCCACGTAGTGATGTAGCTAGGGGATGAATACTGTTGGATATAGCTTAGATTAGTACAACGACATTTGCCTCACTCTCTTGGGAAGCATAAAAGCTTTCATTGTTTCTGGCTCTGATATTAATAATTTTAGGCTACAATCTCAGTGTAAGGGTAACGCTCTTGGTACGTATACATTATCCTATAAAGGGTAAGGTTTCTAATAACCCACTTTTAATATAGATCTTGATTGAAGAAAAATTACACAGTCCAAAGCCCACCCATATGGAAAATGTTAGTTTATAATATTGAAAGATAGAATTATTCTTTCCTAATAGGTAAACTAATTCAATATATTATTTTTGATTTTTCTATACTTTTAAATTGCTGTATTATTAAGTTTTTATTATCGCTGATAAGATTAAATAAAAATAATATATATATATATATATATTTATTTATAAGTAAAAAAGACTAATATAGTGAAAAATTACAAATTTTTTGATACTACTTAATATAAGGGTCTTTCAATAAATTTGGTTCAAGAGGAAATTCAAGACAGTCACATTTTTCTTTTATTTATAAATTTATTCATTCTAATTATTAATTTATTTTTATAGTTTGTGATATTACAGGCTATTATTTCTAATTTCTATAAATCTTATAATATTACTATTTTAGTATCAATAATATATATTATATATTAATATAATAATATATATAGCAATATATATATTATTTGTTTGAGAATATAATTATATATTAATCAGTATCGTATATAATATCAATATTTCATTTTGTGATATAGTAGAAGTTTGCCATTTTATTTTTATTTAAATTTTTTTGCAAAGTAAACTTTATGTAATTATTTATTATAGTTTATTAAATTATATTCATATATGTTAAAAACTAATGTACTTTATTCTATAGACTGTAAAATATTAAATATATATAAGCTCTAAAATGACCAAAACTCTTTTTACATTTGTCATATGCTTGAAAAATTTATGGTTTTCTTAAATGAGAATTTTTTGTGATTTTTGGCCGTTTATAAATGAATATCATTACGTAAATAGTAATATAATAATAATCATTGATAATATATATTATTCAACGTAAAAAATACTTAAATGCAAGGATTAGACAGGTGTAGTCTCTATATTATCATATTTAAAGTCTATTATTGACCTATATATAATATCATAATATTTGAGATATACTTTATTATAAATAAAAAATTCTATATGATATTATAGAACTTATAGATACTGATGCTGTAATTATTATTCCTATTCCTAAGTACTACGGATTTGTGGTTAACTGAGGCTTGTGAGTAAAACCAAAGATCATTAATGTTCATGTTCCATGCATTTTTATCGCGGGTTCTGATGGTTTTTAGCATTTACTAATAAGACTAGAGGGAAGAATATTTTTAAATTTCAAAAAGCAAAATTTTATACAAAAACAACAGGTTAATATAATTATATATATAATATTATATATATATATATATATATATTAATATATAATAATATTATAATTAATTATTTAATATATAATTAATATATAATACTATAAATATATATGATTATTAATATATATATAATAATATATTATAAATTTAATTATATATAAATATATATATATATTAATATATATATTATTATATAATTATTATACTATATATTATAATATAATATATCATAATATATAATATATTATATATATAATATATATATATTAGAGATGATATTTAGTAATATATAATATATAGTATAGATATATATTAAATATAGATATAATTTTTGATATATAATATATTTATATATTAATATATATATATGATATTTATTATTATATATACATAATAGATATATACTTATATATATTAATAATATTATATAGTATAATTTATATATATATATATAATTTTAATATATATAATATCATATAATATATATTATATATGTATATATATTATATTATATATATATATATTATATATAGATTATACTTATATAATATATATTATATATTATATATATATATAATATATAATGATAGTAATGTTATACTATACTAATAGAGAGATGAGTCAGAGAGAGGATAGAAGAGAGAGATATTTAATCACATTTCATGGGATAATGTACTCCATACCTAATTTCTACCTTATAATTAAAGTTCTGTACAAGGGCTTTCCGACTAGGTACTCATCTCTTTATCTTCAAATTAAACTTACATCTCTCTTATTCTAGTTGTATATGACGTATTCCAATCCTATATACCAATACAGCATATTAAAATAATGATAATTCTTCACTCACTCACTATAACCTAAATGATTATGAGCATTCTCCCATATCTTTTGAGTAATAGTAAGGGAGAGCTGTTTAGACTATTTTATCTAACCAGCTTATACCCTTTAAGTTACAAACTTTAAATATAGTAACTGTTACCCATAGCCTCTGGTAGAAAAATTTATATATTAGTGTATAGTAATCCGTACCAGGGTATTGTGATGGAGTACGAGATACGGATCGCGGTATTCGGTGAGAGCGGAGTTTTAGTAAAGTAGCGCTATTATTGAGTATAGTAGGTAGTCGGTAATTAGCTTCTCAGATTAGGCAATGTTTTGAAAAAGTAGGTAAGTTCTCACTAAGATGATAGATGTCACTATATATAGTAATTTGATAAGTAGGGTGTGAATCGGTGAATATATTTAAGTCGGTAATTAGTAGTATCAATAAAACAGTATATTAATATCTAAGGCAGCGGAGCTAGTATTAACTTTCAATATAATCTCTATCGAGTCGATCGAGTGGATAGACTGTGACCAAAGTGGAGTCTGAATTGTGACTCTTAATGAGTGATCAAAGCTACCCATATCATTTACAAGTCAACACTTAGTCGATCATTCCTACAACTCAAACAAAGAATGTAGAGATGATAATATTATATACGCGGAAGGTTTGTTTCAACCTGACCATATGTTCTTAGATCTTATAGAGTGGTATTATATATTTAAATTCTATTTTTTTGTTTTTATTATTTATGATATATTTTTAGAAGAGATAAAACCTAAGATGGATAAATAATCGCTCTTCTATTTTTATTAAGTGCAGGGTATTTTTACTTTTTCTATTTTTGGTGTGATGACGCCGACAAAAACTCTTAAATTATAATTTAGAGATAGAATTAAGCACCAACGCAGAGCTTTTGATAAGTGGGTGAGAATTACTAATCACAGGTAAATATAGATAAGTGGAAGTAGAATCCACATAAATAAGATGTGTGCTAGAAAGAAAGAAGAACGCATGACATAATAGCCTGGAATAGTTATACAACTAATCAACAACAAAACTCTAATGTGAGATTAAACTACACCCTTAGAATACGAGGGTGACGTAAAAAGTTGGATGGTAACACGATTATAACGCTCTCACCTTTTACTCGAGCTACCTGCCACTGTATATATATATATATATAAATATATATATAATATGATATACTATTAGAATAAAGATAGATAAAGCCCAATTCACGCCCAAGATAGTTAGAGTCAATGATGGATACTGTAGTAATAAGTTTACAGCAACGTTATTAAAGCCTATTTTGCTCACTTTAGATATCGTAACCTCCAATCTACAATAGCCGGGTTGAATACCAGAGCCTCACCCAGATATGTAAGGCTAATTAGTTACTCCTTTACAAGGTATGCAGATAGACGGCCTAAGTATAGCTAGTAAGACACTGGGATAGAGGAAAAAAGGTCTCGCAGTCTAATCAGAACTCCCAGTATCACATAAATGCCTATAGCCAACGTTTGTAATGTGATGATTTCCAAGAACAGTTTTGTTTATGTAAGCACAAGGATGTATATTTAAGTTAGTCTAAACATGAGGACGAAGAACTAGTCTGAAAAGTACGTAGGAAAGATTATTAGAGAATCGAGTATCTATTAGAGAGGAGATTTGTAAGAAATGAGGTATTTTTAAAATAAATAAAATTTACATACAGGTATTAAGCGACCTCCACCCGGAAATTTCTTATCCAGAATCTCACAGCTCGAGAATAATAGAATCTAAAAAGTAATTAAGACGAGATGCAATCTAGATAACGTAAATAGATGTGAGCAGAATTGAAATTGCGTTTGAGTAGAATAGATATAGTAGGTCGTAAGTATCTGACATTATTGTATGATGTAATTAGAGTTAGATGTGCAGGTTTGAGTAGGATCATTTATATTTGAATAAAAGGCTAAGGAATAAAATAGGTAGAATAGAATACAGAACCACTGAGTATAAATACACATTATACAGTAAAAGGTAAAGAAGAAGTCAGCCCTAATCAACAACAGCCTAATATGAGTCGAATTAGTAAGATAACTTAAGACAGTAGTAAGTAAGAGAAGAGGAAACCAAGTGAGGGATCTTGTAAGGTCTCACAGTGACTCAGTATCCATACCCGGTCGCAATAGATTTAATTGTTACAAAGCGCCTCAGAACACCCGCTCACCTCATCCAACGAAGGGGTATTCATTTTTATATTTTTATTACCCTATACGTTTCTCAAATAGGTATTTTATTTTTATTATATTTAACCCATATAAATAAATGAAAGGCTGAAACTAAATCTAATGTAAGATAGGAACATATTATTATATATCGACCTAGAGTATGACCTTACTAGAGCGCGAATAGCTCACGTACTGCGATCTCGAAAAGAATAGTGATGGATTCTAAGATGATCTTTATGAGAATATGATGAAGTGAGATAGGTCAAAGATACTTTAGATAGAATTACAGTAAGAGCTATATTAGGCTAATTAGTATGGTAAAGGATCAGTGCTGACTTCCTTTTTTATCGGAATATGTGACATGTGCGTGCTTCCAACAATGAGGAAAGTAGTAAGTAATGTAATCAATGAGAATATAGATTGATACGAGGGTGCAGGTAGATAAGCACGGAATAGCTACACTCATCCCTTATAAAACTTCAGGAGGAAGTTGACATATTCACTGGAAGCCTCACTCAGCTATTCCTAAATACTTTATCGTAAGCGTTTCAGGAGTCAATGTACACCGTCACAATTAAGTCAAGCTAGCAAAGTGACTAATACGATTAAGGATACTGAAGAGGAGTAAAGGAGGAGGTTGAGGACATTGCCAGAATCTCCTAGGGTTGAGTAGGGAGGAAATATGTGGCGTAGAGATGTCTTTCAGTTGGGGAATCCCACAAAACGTACAGCCTAAGTGAATAAGAGTGAGTGAAAATAGCAGATTTTAAGAAGTTGCTGCAGATGTTATTTAGGTCAATGAGGCAGAAAATTGTCAATATTAAGAAGAACCAAGGTGAGTTAGCCTCACTTATCGTTTATATGAAAGCGCTTTGCTCGTCGAGAGTTAATCCATGCATACGGATGTTACAGCTGTAATGAAAGTATTTAGCAAGTGAAATTGAATAGGAATAACTAGAGAATTTTCACTTCCGATACGCGACTGTCTCTTAGTCCTTGAAAAGGCAGAGGAAAAAGCTAACGACGAACCTCATGGATTATTAATATAGAGAGAAGAAATTTTAAGCTGAAATAAGGAATTGAACTGACTTAGCTAATCCCATCATAACTACGAATATACAGACTCCCTCACCTTATCGTCAAAGTCTGAAGCAGTCTACCAAAGACAAGTCAGTCATATTCCATTATAGTTATAGTATAGTTGATGAAACGATAAAAGCTGTGCACAGAATAAATAAACGCATAATGCATAGAATGTAAGCTGTTGGAGAGAATAAGTTTATTAAAATTAATAAGATATAAAGTTGGTCAGATTTAACAATAAGGGCGAATGGTGTGATTTATATTAAAGAGTTAGTAATAAGTGGTGACAACTAAGTTATATATTCATAGGAATTAGGCTAGCGGACGATCCGGAAATTGTGTTGTCTTATAATTTAGTTGCTCTAAGATTACGTTTCAGAATTATACGAATGTAATTCGGTCACCCTCCCCATAATCACAATAATCTATGATATGAGTAGGACATACCCAACTCACCTATTTCTATGGAAGAATAGATGGAAATCCATCCATGGGAAAAGAATACAATGCCTATTCGTTCAAATGCCATCTGTGCTCTGTAAGTAGATATATTAATAAATAGGAGCTCATTCAGAATTAGCTCTAATTGAGAAGTGAACTCGCAGCTAGCAAGAAGCACATGGATTATATGTTTACAGTCTCAGAAGAAGAAAGATTTAACCACTAGACATCGCAAGTACGATAGATCGAAGAATGCATCGAGATGTACGTATAAACGAGTGAGTGATTAATACCATAGCATATTATACTCCATACCTTTAGAACGGATAAATTGAAATAAGTTATTAAATGTTAGAATATTTGTTACGCTCTGAGGATAGATTTCTAGCTATCTGAGTTCTCAGAACAGGCAGCAACATGGTATAGGAGTTATCAGAGATACCTAGATGTGCAAGGGTATTTCGGAATGTCGCTGAGAGATAGAAGTTAGTTAACGCCATAATCACCTGGCAACAAACATAATGCGGATGTATAAAGTCAGATAGAAAGCCCGGTCTGTGAAAAATTCTGCATCACAACGCCAACAAACACAACAACAAAAAAACAGACAAAAACTGGACAACAGAAAAAAAACGAAAGATGAAATTAGATTAAAATAGGTTTTACTCACTAATAAAACGTAAGATGACTTAAAAATATGCTAAACCGTATTTACAATTAAAAGTAAAACTTGAAAAAAAATCTAGAAAGTTTTAAACACACGCATTCACACACCCTAAACAAATTAAGAATAAAAAAAAAATTACAAGATTCAAATATAAAAACTAGAATAAAGATATAAACTAAAATAATTGAACCAAACATCATGTTGTGACAAAAAAAAAAAATTTTAAACACACTCACAAAAATGAAAACACTAAAGTGAGGTAAAAATGATCGCGAAGATAAAAAAAATTCTATAGACCTATTATCTGCTGAAATTCACGTATTATCAACAGGCTCGCGGATTAACAATTCTAAAAATTGAAGCTAATGGAAACATGATCTAAAACTAATAGCAAATTTAGTACCCATCTAATAATTTAAAGAGCTGAATAAGGAAAAAGAAGAAATACGTATAAATCCTAATAAGGTACAGAATAAGAGAGAATCTATTCTCTCATGACGTATATTCTTAGCTGAGAGTTGCATATATTAATAGTCCTATCTACCAGGATAAGCTTAAATGAAGATTCAACAATAAAAAGTTAAATCTGCACTTTGAAACATGCCATGGTAATTAAAAGGTTGTCGACGAAAGGGATTACAAAAAAAAGGAGGATACAAAACTTAAATATATTAAGTGAAATAGAAAATAGCGAAAGGAACTACAACTTACCTCAGCCCGATTAAACTTACCTTTCAAGTTCAATAAGAGTAGTCGTTCAGAAAGATGAGAAGAATGGAAGACTTCTCATTTTAAAGGATGTATACGTCGATATCTTAAGACTAGAGCGTAAAGAAAGGTGTAAGATAGTCTTGCGCTCCAAGCCTTGCAGACAAATGTGCTCACTAATACTTTTGAAAAAGTGTCTAATAGCTAGCTCTGGAAGAGAAAGTGAGTTGTAAGAAAACAATCTCTAGTATATAGGAATATGCACGACTTAAATTAGACAGAGGCCATCAGATAAGCGATCCATATATTGTACAAGAAGCTGCAAATTGTTGTCTACTGAAGTCTACCTCCAACAGGAGTAGAGCGGTTATTGAAAACGTGAAAGTGTTGAAAGATTCTTTAGCATATACGGACAGACCTTAGAGGAATAAAAGAAGGAGAAACATGCACCATAGAACTTTGCTATTTTAAGAACTATGTGTCAGTTCTGAATTATAGATGACACTAGAATGGCAAGTTCATGTATTGTCATTGATGGATAGACAAGTTATTATTTATTAATATACTTAGCCACAGAACATAATATATACGTATATTCAGTATGTTAGGATAGGTGCAAAGAAACTAAATGTAGATGCAGAATAGTGAAAAAAAAAAGAGTAACAGAAGAGGCATAAAGAAGGAGAGATGGAAGATTGAGATTAAATTAGATAAAAGGTAAAGAAGATTACATCCTATGATGGTGGATAAAAAACTATACAAAAACGTATTAACAAAGGATTGAAATGTTTACTCGAGTTTTCAGACATTATTAAAAAATACTATATAGACTATAGTATTTATACTATAGTCACTCTTATCTATATATAATATACACCCCCCCCCCACGAATTATTAGGTTATCAAAATTTTTTGATGCTTGAGTCTCTTAATCTAATTTTAAAATAAATAATAAAAATAATAGTTAATCCAAAGCAGAATTAAGAGGTTGCTAATAAGTTTACGAGAGAATTGGCGAAAAAAGGTATAATATAGTGTTTGGTAAAGAATGTGACTATGTCAATCAAAACATATTAATAAACCACACAATTATTAACAATTTCTCACCTACCAATACTTCAGCAGTACTATTTAAAACAAATGTAATATATTATAAATATGTAACAGAGTATCCCATTAAGCAAGGATAGAGAAGGTTAATATATAATATAAGCAATTATAGATTTTTGAAGTAGATGAGGTAGAGGTTAATGGAATTATTATAGGGTGGTAGGTCGCGTATATAATAGGAAATTTCATACCCTATTATAGTGGAGTAAGGTTAATCTATATTAGGTAGTATATAAGATAAAACCAATAATATGATATAAGGATATATATATTAAGGTAATTCTGAACATTGATATTTCAAATAGTTCAGGCAATTCCGCAACCCTTCATACAAAATGATGATATATAATATAATATATATATATATAATCTATAATAAGTACCGGTAATAGTAATGACTAGTATGTTTGGTAGGAAATAAAATTTCTTTTGACAACTCACAAACCATATCCTCACTCAATGTAATAAAAAATATAAGTCAAATTTTTTGGTTTATTGCGACTTCCTGACGACCATACTAAACATTTTATGACCTTCGTAAATTGCGCTTTTTTTCCCTTAACTATTAAGACACAGCGTGTGTCCTTCAGCATCATATGAAAAGTAGATTTCGCTGTATTTTCCAACATCTTTTATTCGTGCGTCAATATTGCTCCTGCGGGCGCATGCGTCAACTTCACGCCGGGTTGTACCTGCTGACGAGTTCGTGTTGAGGTGGCTCACCATCCGTTAAACAAAATAATAGTGAAGATAAATTTAAAAAGAGTGACTACTAATACTACTACTACTACTACTATAACTAATACAGGTATTACCACCAATAATATCACTGATAGAGGATTAAGAGCAACTTATTCGATAATGACGTCAACACCAATCCACACGGCAGAGCCTAATCAAGGCAGGAGCATGTATCGTTAACGTCCGAGCAGGACGAAGCAAGCCAAGGCGAGAAATAGCTCACCATTCGCCCAGCCCGACAGTTGCGACACCTGACCCTCGGATTTGTTGGGGAGTGCTCTCCCCACTGAGCTACCGGGTGGCTTTAGTATAAATAGAATTATTTAAAATTTATAAAAGAAAATGTTAAAAATTCAGTAGATAATAATACGTTATATCATTATTATTAATATATATTAACTATCATTAACATTTATAATATCATAAATCTCAGAGCATATATAAATATATAAGCATGTATATATATATACGCTTTTTAATATCATAAGATATCCTTAGAGAATATTAATATTGCTCTAATATTGTAATAACTCATAAAGTATAATATATACTAAGGCATAGTGATATGTGGAGAGTAAGGAAGATAGATTAGGATTACAATAACAAACATTACGAGAAGAGAACATAAATTATTAGACATGCAAATGTATAGTACGAATAGACACAACTATATATTCACACGAACAATGCGCACAGTGAACGACGAATAGTATAACCATGCATGACACGATTATTATCGATAACACTGAAACTACTTATACTTAATTGAATTGAACAGTACACGTTATCATTAACAGCTAAGCGATTTGTACAGCACTAATAAATTTATATGATTGAACTGTTAAGCTATGATTATTGATTGAAGGATCGAGAAATGAAGATGATGAATGCAAGACGTATATGTAATCGAATGAGTATGAAGTATGTAAGCACGGCTCATCTCATGAAGCCATTATTAGTATATGCAAAGTAGATCAGAGACTATTATTGTCATTATGAATGATCGACCTTACTATCATTATAGTATTTATTATAATTATTAGATATTCTATAGCACGAAATAATTAACAGGAGAACTTACACTAGAATTAGCAGGATTAGACGCAGATGAGAAGATATGAGAGAAGACCCGATACATAAGAGATATAAGAGCAGATAGTATAGAGAGAGATAGACGATAGAGACAGAAGAGAGGATATAGATTATATAGATATGAGAGAGTAAGGTAATAGAGAGAGAGAGACTAGATATAGTAGAGAGAACGAAGAGAACGAGAGTAGAGTAGACTAGAGAACGAGAGAGAGAGTGATAGAGATGACAGCATGGTTTTTTCGTAAAATATAAGTTTAAGTGAAACAACTGGGAGAGATTTGTATATATATATTTGAAAGAATATAGAGTAAATGTAATATAAGAACAGAATATGGTTCGTGGTAATATGTATTTACGAGTATGGTTGAGAACCGCTGCACGGTGCAGCACAAGCGCCATATGCAACCGTGTCTCGTACGAAAGCGCGAGTGGTGCTTTGTTAGCGACGAACCATCAGCATGGACACATAGTAAGGTGATATAAACAGGAGAGAGGCTAAACAGAGACAGAGAAGAGATCTTATTGAGATGTGCGTGTGGACGGCTGAGATTTTAATATTTGTGCACAGAATAACGAGGAGTGAGAGAGAATTCGACTGAACAATGAAGTCTTCTGACGATGAGATGGAAGGCGACGCGCAAAGAGACGCAACGTAAGAATGGTAGAGTGAGTTTGACGATAACAGATCAAAACCAAGACGCAGGACAGCTCCGCACAAGTCGATTCTTCTGCGTGAAATAGGCTTTGACTTGAGGCAGGTCTGCTTAAACTATGGAACGAAATCGGGAGTCCATGACGGTAACTCTGCAACATAAGCGTCCGTCTCACTAGACAACAGATACGCTCGTGCATGAGAGTGGAATGAGGAAAGGACTGACTATAAATAGTGGTACCTATAGAAAAGAGGATAAAGCGACCATGTCACAGCGACCCCGGATCAAACACACAATTGGAGTCAAAAGTATGTATTTGGAAAAAAAAGCAGAAAGCGAGTGTGAATATGATGACCAGGGCCTATGATAACGATCGAAGTCTAAGCAGTTGAACCTAATGAGTAAGCGAGAGCTGTAAGAGTAAGTGATACCCTAACTGAAACGATCCCAAGAACATAATTGAAAAGTGACGTAGTAATCGCAGTACGAGATAGAGAGCAATAGAGGCGTCATGATGTATTAATCGGAGTGCAACCTAGAAGAGGAAAAAAGTCTCTGCGTTAACGATGATTATATCAAGCAATCTCCACTCGCGCATGCATCATTATCGTATGGTAGCTCACGCACCTCATAAGAACGGTGGGTGATGGTGAGGTGGATCAGACGGCAATATTTTTTTATTGTCAGCGGTACTGGAAGGGCCTTAGAGGCATTTTGAGAATGGCTAATTAATGTAGTGGCAACAGGAGCACACGTAGAGAAAAGACGGAGAAACGTCATGAACTAAAAGATAAGGAATAGATGGGAAGGGAGTGCTTTAGAGAAGTGAGAGGGCTAATATATAGATTAAAGAGTATGCAAGTTTATGTTACAGAGAAATTTATGAAAATTTTGCGTAGCAGTGGTGTCGAAGCACTGAGCACTAGACGCGAGCAAGCCCTGAATCGAGAAGAATGCGCCAAGAGAGTATGAATCGAAGTCGCACGCGCCCGGAGAAGGAGAGTACGAATCGCGGAAAGAATGTACACCAAAAAGAGCAATCATAGAATACGAGTTAATAAAGAGGTGGGGAGCGAGAAAGCTCAAATGGATGGATGGGAGAAGACTATGCAAGTGTGCAGAGTATCATGGATAACTCGGCACTTGCTAGTGGAGATGAGATTCGAGATCTGAAGATAAGAGTAAGGAGTTCGTTCATAGTGAGAAAATAAGTGAAGAGAAAATGAAGGGAAGTGAAGTGGACGATATAGCACTCTAACCCTACAGCTGAGAAAGTCACTCGACGAACTTTTGTAGCATAGAAAGAGAGCGGAATGTATATGCGTCCTCTTTACTGTAACAACAGCGTACATTGACGCGATTTGAGATAAAACTAGACATTATATGATAAGCAAGTGAAGGATAAGTGGCAAACCCAAAGGATAGGGCAATACTTTAGTGATGAGCAAGTGACGCGGCTATATCACGGTCCAAATGCTTGGATTATGTCATAAGTCATAGCATCACTAAGGAGTCTTCCGATAGTTCTATGTGGAGCTCAGAGTGAGATAAAACCAACTAAATCAGTAAATAAGGAAGTTTATCGCAGTAGACCTCGGAACGCCGAAATGCTATATAATATACTGTATCTCACTTCTGATTCGAAGAAGTAGGGAGATTCATAGAGATTGACATATAATTTTAAGATTTGATGAGAAGGGTTACAAAGATCTTTAATATATAGATACAATATATATTAATATTAATATACGTATATATATTAAATAATATATATAAATAAGAATATATATATATATCAATATATATATTACTAATAATTATAATATATCATATATCATATATCAGATAATATAATATATATAAGTATATATCATATATATATATATACTAATATATATAATTTCATATATATATAATAATATATATTATATATATATATATATATTATATATAATTATAATATTATATATATACTATATTGAACCACGTCATTTTAAAGATAGTAACTTAGTTATTTAATGTTAATTACTGAATATTTGACCAGTTAAGCAAACTAGATTTTAGTAGTCTGACTATACGTTAGAGAGTTAACGAGTTGAGTAGAGCTAGTTATACCTAGTATAGCTACATATCTCACATACCTCATAGTTATTAACAGATTTATAATAAAATCAGTCTTGCCATCATTACATCTGTTTATGTAATGGCGCGGTAGTTCTAACTACGTCCACTAATTTTTCGCTAACTTTAACATATATCTTTACGGTTAATGGGTGCGATATAGTTTTATATCTCATATTACATGTTACATTTCGATGTTGTAATGCAATGGATTAAAATAATATATTTATGTAAAACCCATAGCCCCTGTAGTATATTTAATCAATTATCATAGTCCCCAAATTATAGTAAGATGAAATACCGATATTTAAATCTATGTATATTCTCGACTTATCTAGGAACATTACTATATTTTTATCTCCTTTCTGATTTTTTTTCTTTTCTATGAAACAAGCTTGATGGGTGATGCCAATAGCCCTCCTCGGTACTGAAGGGTTTATCATTTTAGTGGTTCCGGAGCGATGTTCATTCAACATAGCTTGGTTAAAATGAGCGGCCGAGGCAGATACGTGTAGCGATTGTTAGTTGTAAGACAGACTGTGCTCTGTATGTCTATTCGTGATAAGAACATATACAGTATTTTATTATTAGACTCTCGCAATTAGTGCCCTTATGAATGGTTAATAAAACACCCAAACACCCCCCTTTGCAACCTATATTTGAGAGAGAGAGACCCGTTCGCTCGCCGAACTCGCGAGGGAGCTAGATTGCTCGAGAGTGATTCGCAGAATATAGAGATATAGCATGGTTGGATAATACAAATTCACATCACTGTAGAAATTTCTTTTCTTCACTGACCATGATGACTATCTGCTCTCAGTGAAAGAAAATATGTGCGCACCGCGCAAAATCAGTGTGCTAGCACCATTAGGCTTGCGTCCGCTGGTTAGTGCGGTCAGAATGCTCGGACAGACCTCCAATGGTCGTGCATACATGATTCTGTGTCCTAAGTATTTCGCTCATAAAGAACCTTCGTTATAGTGTGCTCAGTTTTATGTGGAGTAATGCTCCATAAAAGAACCTGGCGATCATTTAGTGCTAATAGAGTTATTAGCGTGAGTTAACGACTGCCCTCTTAGATACCCTGAACAGATGCGAATATCGTGCGTGTAGTGAAAGAGACACCCAACGGCTGTACACGCATACGAACCGAGAGCAAAATAGTAAAGCTATAGTGTTTCAACCTTGGATACTATACGCTGCATTACCCCGATGGCGTGCGTTGCTGTGCGAAAGAAAGGCATGGAAAGTATATGGTGTTTGTGTGCTCGAGTATCACTGGCTGGGCATATATTTGTGTTCGGCACAGATGCTCTGCGACCAAATATTCAGTGAATCGTACTTCAAGAAAAAAACCCCATAATATGAATCGCGCATTTAAAGTCGCAAGCTGTGAAAGATTAATGCTTTATGCCATTGATGAGGACAAGCAGTGTGCTCCTGAGTTTTCTGATCGAGCAATTTTCTGATACCGATTAATATCTGAACATATGACAAGATTTTATATCGACCCGTCTTTGCCATATGTATATGTCTGCTCCATCCGAGAACGAAGCTTGCTCTCTCGCAATAAGGTAGTTTGTCTACAAAGCGATATTTTTCGCAATGTGAGCCAGAAATTGAATCAGACTGGTTCAAGTAAAATTGTTCTGCATAGAAACTGTCCCGCACTTTGTCATAACCACACCACGCACATATTACTCGCCCTCCCATGTTCTAACACTACGACCTGGATCTCACAAGAACAGTCGATATGCGTGGTCTACTTCTCTTCGGCGTGACAGACAACAAGCTCTTCTCAACACTATGCAACCATATTTCTTTCATCGCTCTTGATTCGACGCTACGCATTGGTTCACTAGTCCCCACAGACGATCTAATGCTCCGAGCGATTATCTACCTCTCTCTAATCTGTTCAAAGAACGGTCTTAAAATTACGAGTACTATTTTATTTGCTCGCCGCCATCGTGTGAGATACGATCTATATACCCTCGTAACACTTAAAAAACGGCCAGATGAATCTATAAGTATACTTTTCTGTTAGAAGTGACTTATTCCGCGCCATCCCGCATAAGCTTGCGTGTTAAAAAGCAACTAGTGATGATACACTACTCTGAGTGAGGAGATATGGAACCCCTCCCATGGTTACAGTTTTGTTAAAACGCTATCTTTGACTAGACATACGAGCTGTTGACACAATAATCTTAACTCCTAACCTTCTGGCACAAGAGAGAAGGCGTATAACGAGGGATATAGTGAAATTACACGTGTACCAGCATCCAATCAACAATTAAATAAAACGCACCTTTAGTGCCAGAGATAAGTCCATACCCATTTGTGGTGACTTATAGAAACTAAACGTCTACATACTCACATAACTAGAATAATATTGCCATAAGTGATATGGACTTACAATTAAACATTATCTGTAGTTGAAATAATAACTCTGGATATGGAATATTATAATATCCTCTTATATAGTGATATAATCATAGCTAGCCACTCGTATACGATCACAGTAGGAATGATACATTGTACTTACAGTCGTAATCAATGAGATAATTTAGTAATAAACTATAGAATAAACTAAATCAATACTAATCATATAACTAAATAACATATAATATAAATTATATTATATATTAAATATATATATTATATAATTATAATAATGGATTAGATCTCATAGGGTGTATCCATACTTAAATGAATATAAGTTTTTTTGTCTTCAGAAGTCAACTATTTTGTCCTCACTTATATAGTATATATAATTGAATGAGAATATATATAAGTATATCTCAAATAATGTAATCTTCATTATATTAATTAATACACCCCTTAGACGATAAACGTTTTTATTAAATTCATTATAGGCTCAGCAAATTATATAGTGTTGATACGACAAAAATGTTTGCGATCTACAGAAAGGATCTTCAATTGCATCATGTATGATAGAGTATCAAAATTTAAGCTTATATTACTTACTAATTCTATATGAATATATATGGGGAATTGGCTGTGAGTTCAGGGGACTAAAAAAAAAGAATACTTTAAGTATTGAGAAGTAAATAGACAGTCTAAATTAGTAATAATAAGTATAGCTCTAATAGATATATTTACTCTAAGTTTTGGAATGCAAAGAATAAATAGACTATAATAAGTATGTATTAAGTAATTAAATAAAATCGACTTCACGTGACAAATTTCAAGTTCCTCCAAACACATACACACCTATCGTGTACAATATATAGCTATTTTATTAGGTAGCTCAGTTATTATAAGAGTATTGCACTACAATGAGTTTGGAGCCCTTATTTAAGTTAAAAAGATACCGTAGGTCTGCATCTCACTCACTATGAGTATATAAGTTATATATATATGTCTACAAGTGAGATGATATATTTTATGGCTACTATTATGAGTAGTGTATATAAAAGAAGCAGATGGTAGAAGTAAGGCTTGAAGGAGTTTTAGTAATGTTTATTCTTAGAAATAACTGACTTAGATATATCTCAATATTTTATTATCGAGTTAAACACATATGGTAACTCTTTTTTTGGATTGTATAAACCAAGCTTATTGTAGTTTTAGTCCAGAATAGTTAAGTCATTTACGAAAAAGAATAAGTAAAAGTGCTTTAAGAGTGTAAATTAGAGTAACCAATGTAGAGTTAGAGATACACGATTAAAGGTGTTTTATGGTAGATAAATATGAACATAAATTTCTTAGGAGTGTATCTAAGTTAGAAAGCTTAAATCATGAATATAAAGAGTATACATTGGCAAAAGAATCTCAGTCTTCAGCTCCATGCGTCTACAATGAGTTAATATAACGTCATATTAGCTTTTTCTTCCCCGAACTCTCTCACTACAATAAATTATTGATCACACAAATTCCTATATCTTAAAAAGGAAAATTTATATAGTACATCTTTTAGGTGGCGAGATGCGAATAAATTAGAGGACCAGCCCGAATGCAATGATTAAATAAGAATCCGGATACCCCATTCTTATGACATGTAGTAAACTTTAGCTGACATAATCAATAGTAATTAATTACTAGTTATACAATATCAGTATATTGATATCATAACAATTTATTTTTAAAAAGAATTTAAAAGACACAACCCTTTCCTTCTGACGTGGACAATATACTACTACTAATCGTCAAATGATACACCAGAATATTCACTTAATGGAATATTATTATAATGCAAGAAAGCTAATAATAATGTTAGATTAATAAAATAATTAATATATATACTTTAATTTATTTAATATATTATAATTTATAATCAGAGTTGTATCAAAATCTGTTATTATATATATATTTTATTTAATTATTATATTAATACTAAATATTATCGCGACAATTTTTCATTTATTACAAATATAAATAACATTTCTATAATATTATTATTACTTATAATTTTTATTATACTTTAAATTATCTTTCGCTTACATTCTTGAGATAAATGCATTACCCTAATATATTATTAATATATATAAATATATATAATTAATATATATATAATATTATATATATTTATTATGTATATTATATATATATATATAATATATATATAATAATATATATATATTATATAATATTAAATTATATAATATATATATATTAATATATATATATATTTAAATATATTATGATATATATATATAATAATAATCATTATCTACTATATATATAATATAAAGTCTAAAAGTGACATATTTTTAATATTCATTCACGTTAGGAACCACACTTCACATTATTAACCTCCAGACGAATCTCAAACGCTTGCATTTGGAAAAACAATAATGCGCTTGCATCTGGACAACAAAAGGTCGCTTTTCCCTTCCTCTTGGGAAGTGTCGAATTGGTCCTGGCCTTTTGCATCACAGAAACATAGAATAATATACTATATATAATATATATATATTTATAGAATAATTAATATATATATATATATATATATAAATGACTATATATATAATAAATATATATAATCTTACTCCTATCTAAAATATAAAAATCACTTTTTTTTTTATATAACCTATATAATATATAACATATATAATATATAATTTATATGTATATACTATATATATTATTAATTAATTAATATATATTATAATATTATCAACCATCTACTACCTACTAATATTATACAAGGACATATAATCTATTATATATATATATATATACTATAATATAACTATTAGAATATATATATATTAATAATATATATATTAATATAGATATATATATATAATATATAATATATATATTAACTTATTAATTATATATTAATATAAATATATTATATATATATATAATATATATATTATATAATATTCTTATCTCATATTATTCATCAATCCACACCTTTCTCTCGAATAATATAGTAAATAACTATAATAATTATACCGCCCACTTTATACCTTTTAGTTAGAGTAATGACTTATCATTCGTCACTCTCACTACTCACTCACAGTAAGTAAATAAAATCTAACTCTAAAGAGCTCAACGGTACTATGAACTCACACCATCCATACACACAAATATAAAGGTCTCATTTATCTCGCTCACAATGTATAGCGGTCCATCCCTTACTAATACCTAGGAGTAAAGTTCCTGTCTTGACACAGTCTATTAACTCACTCTCACTCTCACTAAATCTCTCGCCATTCACTCCTATTAGCACCTTTCTTTTCACCTCTGCAAACTCAGATTACTCATAATACCAGGAATATCCCTTTTTGCTGACTCATAATTACTCAACTTTTATTACCTCGGTTTACTACATAAAAGCCGCGTCTCAGATTACCCAGTGTACGTAATTTACTCTATACTACATATCCATCCTCAGCTTAACTCACCATAATAACCATAACTAATCCTACTCCTAATCCTTGTAGTTTCACACTAATGGCTCCTACAAACCATTATACCTGCATGCTCATTAGGCTTGATACGCCTGCGCAGTAGGTGATCTCCACACTCTCTTCCCTGTATTATATATATAAAACTTCTCTCTAACTAGAGCGTATTACACTCTTTCATACAAAATTTAATTATATTCAATGAAATAGTATAATAAACACCTAAACAACCCGAATAAAGTAATATCCTCGTATCGCTTCCATTACAGATAAATATGTACCATGAGACTCTCACAACATGCTTGTATTTCCAGTGACCAAATTAGACTATCCTGACATACTTTATCTCATTCAGACCCTTTATTCAGCCCAGCTTCTTTTCCACACACCTTAACCGCTCTCATCCATAGGCCATATTAGTTTCAAGTTATTATTAATTATATATTTATTGTTTAAGCAACAACATAGAAGGCAAATCTTGATATATCATTTAACAATAAGTGCTTATAAATCATATTACTACTGAATATATGGATAAGCCTTACTAAATAATGATGACTACCAGAAGAGTGTTAATTACTCTATTTATTAAAGAAAGTTATTACGTAGGAAATTATCTTTAATTTGAGAGGCTGTAAACATTTTTTTCAAAGACTTAAACCAATTTATCGTTTTTTTTTATTCTTGGCCAAAATTGTCTATTATAGAAAATAATGCGATTGGTTTTCGAATAAGGCCACATTTTTCATCCCTCATTCTAGGCCCGTAAACCCATTTAATATGGGGGACAAATTCTCAATACTTAATGCATATTAGTAGGTACGTGATAAACTGCGTTTTCTCCTAAAGACGTCAGTGATCATTTTTTCTCCTCTTTGGAATCACTAGAGTTCGTAAAAACAATTATTATTGTCTTTCTTAGGAAAGCGATATATGATAATATTTATGCAGATGCTAATTTATAGAAAATTCAGAGGTGAGAAGACTCCTATTTCATAGATGTTCCGTGATGTATTACTATAATGTGAAATTAAAATAAAATATATATTCAAAATAAATATATATACATTCTACTATAAATATAAAATTACTAAATATATACCGTGGTTTAAATTTATTATGTAACGAGTTGGTAGAGTCTTATTAAACGTAGGAGTTTTAGAAATCTAGTGTGAGTCACTAAATTATGTTCTATTCTCACTTTCATAATTAATAATTATATAGTATATTAATATCATATAATTATAGTATACTATAATACTATACTCTGATATCAGTAATATAATATATATATCATATAATATATATTAATATAATATATATAATTAAATATATATATACTATATATATATTATATAATACTAATATTATATATATATAAATATTATATAATATACATATATATATTATATAATATATACGAACGATATATATTATAATATATATAATATTAATATATATATATAGTATATCTAATATATATATATATATAATAAATTTTGTAGCCACTTTATAATAGGTAGGCTCGATATATCACGTAATAACGGGACAGTATAAGGGGCGGGAAGTTATTTTCCATACCCCGTATATATAGGGTGAAGGGCCGTAGTACTAAGGGAAACCCTCCGCTACACCCAAAATACTCAAAGTTAGCGGTCAGTGATTATCTCTCCACTAGTAAACCCTTCTCGACGTCCGGGTAGAAGAGAGTGAGACAATAAAATCCCTAAACACTCGCCCCACTACACTCAGCTTAACAGGAGAAAAGGAGTATGAACACACCAGTTCTTCCCTTGCCAACTACGGCGGAAGGTACTAAAGCACAATTGAGCAGAAGATTACTTTAAGCGAATTACAAACAAATCCCGCAATAACTAAGAAGTAAGGCATCCACAAATTAAACGTTACCGATTTAATATAAGATTGCCCTACAAAGGTTTTGAAACAATTATGGATCTATATTCAATAAAATCAACTTTAAATATTTCTTCTTTTATTCCACAACATATATATATCTCAAACAAAAAAAAAACCAAACAAGTCATTCAACACACAGCTACGAGACCTATTTGCTTATAATTTCTCGTCACAATAAGCCACTGACATATCTATATAGCTCTATATCTCTCTGTGGTCACTTACACCATACCTGTACAACTAAGTCACATGTATCAAAACTATTATCTAATAAGTATTATTAAGATGAGCTCATAAGACGATAAACTGGGAAACCGGAAAAACAGGATGTTCACCCATCACCAAAAACACATATCAATCAATTCATTTTAAATAATACATCACTCTTGAGCCAACAACTTGGTAATACCACACACCCCTGTTAGCCTTAACAAATTATTTAACAACTAATAATTTACGCCAGTGTCCTATCAACCTCACTTCATAAACAACTCCAAAAATCTTCGTCACAGAAGTATAACACTGTTGACACTCATCTGCACTCATTCACATTAAAACACACAGTGACAATCATATATAAATTTCATCTGCAGACAAGAAACTATGAACGTATTTTTAAGACCATACGTGCACAGAACTTTCACAAACAATAATTACACATAGCATTTCCACCACCAGATACACAAAACAATACATTTCTGGATTACATAGACTCAAAACTACGCAATCATCTCCAATCATATGTCAGCAATAGTATTAAAACAACTTAGTGAGAATAGATAATCTCAAATAACGTCCACAAACACAAAGTCATTAAAAATTCATAACAAGCTTATTTAAAATCTAGTATCGGTTTATATATTATATAATTTTCACAGAGAGTGAGCTCCGGAGTCAGGTAATTTCAAAGGTGGTCATAGTCCCGTGCACATACACGGTCCCAGTATCGCAGCTCAGATTCGTCTTTTCCAAGACAATTGGTTTGAGCAACGCCCTAGCTTCGGCAAAATTCTCTCCGGCGTGAAGTCCAGTAGGAATTTTTCTATGCGCAAGCACGTCCTCCCTCGTGAGGCACCCAAGCTACGTTACCCGTTAGTGCCAGAGCTCTGTGGTACTAGCGCATGAAGACGGTGTGGAAATCCTGGTCCACCGAGGGCACACTATGTGCGCAGGTAAAATATTCTTAGAACTCGTAGTATCCCATCCAACTCCGATCCGTCGGTTGTTCTCGTATGACGTCATTATAAGCCCACCTGTCTAGGTTATAGCGAGGTACTATAAATAACGATACAATAAACAAGACTCATTCAGTGGCTGATTATATAGATTATCTGATCATTTCATATATGCTTCTCCTTCATTTGATGAGCGTCCGGTTGCCTGTCGCATAACCGGGTAGGAGTACTTGTGTGCTATTAGATAGTTTTATTACTTTTCAAGCACCATTTTCTAATATCATTGTATTTTAACCAGTATCTTACCTCTCCTTGTGTATCTATTAGGCCTTTACTTAATGCCTATGAACAGTTCGTTTCATTATATGGTACTGTGATACTATGTAGGGTTTTTTTCTTCTTAGCACGACTACTTTCACCTACATTTACCGGTATAATAGAAGTTTATCTTTTCTAAATAATTTATTCTTATAATATTTGACATGATAATTGGTTTGTGTATATATGAAGCTACCAAAGTGCATTTTATATTTAATATCCTCGTTCTATTTTCTGCTGTGGGCATTTGTCTTGAACGCTACTGAGATATTATCACACGAGAATATCTTGACGCATATATTATTAAAAGATATCGAGTTTTATCGTAGTCCATCAATGAGCTCCAAACTGAGATTAATAAAAATATTGTTTCTAAATATTATTATATGAAAATAATAATTTTGAGTTTTTATACACCAGTAGATACTATTAATATACAATGTCTTGGAATTGTTGAGATGATAATTGAACTTTGCAAGCGAAATGTTGGAAACATGTTTGTAAATGCTAAAATAGTATAAAATATTCCAGACATCAATATATGATATGATTTCTAGAATTATTATACTATGTTATTCTGGTGATATTTGATGAGTATATATTTAAGGAAGATGGAGAGATAAACTTACTAGCTACATCTTTATTCGTTCATTATTATATAAGGCTAGAATATTATTTTGTCATTTGTTCGAATATATGAGTTTTTTAAATACGACTAACATTTTAAATAAGTATTAGACTAGTGCTATATGCATACTTATAAATAACTATATAATTATAATTTAAATAGTAATATTAAATATATATATTAATATATCATATAATATATATATATATAATATATATATTATATATATATACTATATCTATATTATATACTAATAATATATTAATATATATATAATATATATAATAAATTATAACATTTTAATCCTGCATATAAAAATAGAATATTACTATATATATTATATTACTATATAATAATATATAATATATACTCTTATATATAATATAATATTAATATTATATTATATATAGTATTAATTAAAGTTATACTAGCTCTTATTGTAATTTTGAAATACTATGATATAATAGGTACAATGAAAACTGATTAATCAATATATGGAATCTCAGACGAGTATATAGAAATTATTGATATAGAGAAATGATAAAAATGATTTACTCTTTGACAGACAATCTTCAATTGTACCGAGATAAGAAAACTTATTTAGCCCCAAAACGACCTTATTAAAAATTAGATTTTATTACTCATTTTTTATTGACATCATTATTATTTTTCTTTTAACAACCCAAAATATGCACTCTCCAAAATCTGACGATACCCTTGAGATAACAAAAGAAAAACTAAAAATACATATTTAGAATCAGCGTATGAACATGTATATGAAAAATGATAATATATTATTTTTATTAACTAATTAAGACAAATACCCCAGGTATACCGGCAAAGAATTACAAAGATCCGATGGTTCTCCATCGGTCCTCCTTATGGAGGACGACTGAGGAGGAGTTTAGGGTAATACATTTCCCTCCATCCGGGGTGAGGGTATACTATCGGAACCCCCGCTCGTATGGCTATTTGTGAGTGTCGCTTGGTGGGTTCCTCCGCCCTTCATATACTTCCCTAAACGAGAATAATGAAAACGTCCCCCCTCGTGTTACTCGAACCATCGCGCCGAAGTCACCCACTATAAAAATAAAATTACATTACGGCTGGAATGTAAACTGCATTATAACTATTTAATTAGTTATTTTTCATAACCTTATTCGTTATAGATTGTTTCGAGATGACTTAATAACAATAAATAAACATGACAAGTCCAAAAATTTAATTTTCCATTTGTGGTTCTCTGCAGTATATATACAGAACATAATCTATAATATTTTCATGAACGAGCTCCGTATTTTATCTACAAATATATGTATTATTCGTTTTTCTTAAGTATAGATCAAATAAATTTTTACTTTTCGGGGATATCATGCCGGGAAACTTTATGAGTCTTTAGATCGGCTCTTCTAGATTGAAAAGCCTGACTCATCTACTTTAAGAGAATCAGATACATCTAAGAGACCGTGAGGGTACTTTCAGTTTGAAGATAAAGGTGAGACACACTAAAGCTTATGAGAGCGTTTAATTAGGTGAGGAAAACACATTAATAAGGTCTTAGGTTATTAAAAGACGATAATCTCCTTACCCTATAGAGTATATTCGCTCCATGCGTGTGTGTGAGTATAATGTATAAAATATTTTTTCAAAACCTCTGTAAAAACTGATAAGTGTTAGTAAAAATAATAACGATGGCAATTAAAACTATATCAGAGTACATATAATAATAAACATAGGTGTGTAAACCAAAGTTCACCTACAAAATATTGTTAAGAATGGGCTGCCACTCAACAATTAATAAAGTGTCGTTATGTCCAATATCCAATAGCCTCAAAAATAATCGTTTTGCACGTTCAGTGCTATATACCCGCACTAGACTACACTGCACGCACAAGAACAATTACACGACAGACTAGCTAGAGTCATCTTATCGCAAACAACACACACACAGAATACACCACAAACTACACACACCGCACACTATTAAACATGCACAACCCATCCGACTCCGGCCAATACTTCACGTTACAAGAATGAGGCGATACTTATCGGCCAACTTTATCAGAATAGCTTCTGTAGGTATATAACCCTCACCAATTGTTTAGGGGTAAACTGAGTTCACTACCATTCCAGAAAACAGTATTTCAGCCACTTTCCCGAACTTCCTGATACTACTATATATATATCATTATATATGTATACTATATATATTATATATATATTATATAAATATATATATATATATATAATATATATAATAACGTTATAGTTGCGATTGAGGAACAGTGCCTCTGTGCAGAAGTTATGTAATTAGATGGTGAGCGCTGAACCAAGTGTTGAGTTTAAATATTTAGAATATATGTTGGATGAAAGAGAACGGATCATGCAGAGTGTAGTATGAAAGCTGTGAATGGCAAGGAGGTGGCTGGTGAAATTAAAATCGTTGCGTTGATGTAATGGATGCACATAAGTCTGATGCGCTTAGGCTTCCTACATCGTGCGTATGTTGTTGGGCCTGTGTGTAATGTGTAGTAGTGAAGCTATCTTCTGCGCAATACGAGGAGATATAGATCTAAAGATACAAATACGTGTTCAGAGAACATTCTAGTGGTCTTTTTAGGTGTGAGAAGGAAATTGAAAAAATGAGGTATATGACGCAATTATGGAGTTGTCGTGGTTTGAAGAAAGGAAATAAATGAGAGAATAGAAATTAAAGTACGTGGAGCATGATTTGGTCATGTAGAAAGCGATGGCGAAGATAGTCGGAATTGATTTAAGCGGTATGCTTATAGTACGTGAGTGTAGTTAGGGAATCGATATGACCGGCATGCGGAAGACCAAACGCAAAAAGTGAGAGATTGAGCTCTGGTAAATGAAGTGCCTGGAGGAAAGAAATGGAACGTTCTTGGTAGGGGCGGAAGAAAAGGTGCACTTAATAGGACGGAATGGTAGGGTTTTGTGTTGGTATATATTGCCCCCAAACTGGGCCAAGGAACTAACACCCCACCATTGAGGAAGGATGCCATAGTGAGGGTCCGTCCGCGAAGCTCTAGCTCTAGCGGGTGGATTTTCTGCCTGGGACGACTTTCTCATTTTAAAAGGAGATATAAGGGAGCGGCAAGCACGCTGGGCTTTTTACTTTTCAACATTCGCGTCATATTTCTTTGCTACTACTTTTAACTGCTTCGGGTGAAATGTTTACGAACCTTACCACAGCAGTCTTGCGAGAGCAAAGGTGGGTTGAATGATGATAGTTTGATAGATAATATAGATATATACATATATAATATATATATATATATATAATATATATATTTATTAATTTTTTTAAGTATATAATAATATCATATTATATATACTATATATATATAATAGTATATGGAATATAGTATATAGTATTGTAATTTCATATTTCGGCTCACTCACTTTCGTTTATATTATATATTTTTATTCTTATTTTTTGGTATTTTGATGAGGAAAGTTTTTAGGATCAGATTTTATTACACTTTTTTCAAAGAGTTTCTAAATTAAAAAGAGAATAAATTGCAAAATAAGGAAAGAAAAAAGAAGTATCTCTGTGAAATGAGATCTCTCTTATTACCACGTTTTACAACCCTCTCCAAAATAAACCTAAAATCTATACTTTACGAATGATAAATTTCTCCTCACCACTTTTTTAAATATATATATATATATATATATATATATATAATATATATAATAGGGTATACATATATATATATCATATATAATATATATATATATATATATATAATATAATATATATATATATATATATATATA
>JABUQX010089472.1:52500-59163 GCA_015478945.1 Trachelipus rathkii | reverse complement strand
AATTATACTGTATCGTTGGATAAGGACTTTGATTTCTTTTACAACCTACATTACTAGAAACATCACATTGATGACCATCTGGGGCGAAGGGCTTATTGGAAGTAGGCCAGTTCATCCATCTTCTCAAGCATCAGACGACCTATCAAACCTCAATTTTCCGCTGTGGACCTTCAAGGACAAGCCTTTTAAGAGTGTTCCTATTAACAGCAGGACTTCTAATTATTATTATTATTTATTATTTATTATTATTATTATTATTATTATATATTATTATTATTATTATTATTTATTATTATTATTATTATTATTGTTATTATTTATTTATATTATTATTATTATTATTATTTTTATTATTATTATTATTTATTTTATTTATTATTATTATTCATTTATTATTATTTAATTATTATTTATTATTATTATTATTATTATTATTATTATTATTTATTATTTATTATTATTGTTTTCATTAATTATATTATAATTAGTTTGGGGGGGGTCTTTCAAAAAATATTTTTCTATCTTATATTTTTTTTTTGTTTATAATATATATATATATTATTATATATATATATATATATATATATATATATTATATATTTAATATATATATTTTTATATTTATATATATTATTTATATATTTATATATATATTATTTATATTTTAATATATATATTATAGTATATATATATATAGATTTATTAATTATTTAGATATATATATATTATGAAGGTAGTAAGTGAGTGTCTTGAGAACCACCTTCATTAGCTGAAGACTAGATGATGTTGTAAGAGAGTGAGCGTGCGCGTATGAATTGGCGTTTCGTCCCGGGGCGGCTGCTTTGCGACTCTCAGTGTGGTTGCAGCCCCCCTTCCACCTAGATTCGCACAAGAACTCCCCCTTTAGTGACATGCCGCTCAGCCACATCCCCCGCTCTGCGGCTACCCTGGAAGGACGTGGTCAGCTTCAGTATTGAGAGCACATGGTGTGCATCACATTAAAGCCATCTGAGAAGCGCTTTCGACCACTCTGTACTCTTACGTTGTCAGTTGGTCTGCACCTGCATAGGTGAGAAGCACAGAACAGTGCTGTACAGGAATGATTTTATCCGAACAGGAGCAGGCGTCTCCTCAGCAGAAGAAACTTGAATTGTATGGGTGTTCATTGATTGCTTGCCTGGTGTTTCGTCGCTGCCACTCCATTGAGCACATGTCACTCTGGTGTCACCTAATATGCATGGTAGTTAAGTGACGTTGACTTGAGAACCACCTTCATTAGCTGAGACTTAGATGATGTTGAAGAGATGTGAAGCTGTTGTCGCCGATGAATTTGGTACGTTTCCTCCGCTTGTGCATTTGCGTGCTATGTTGGTAAAATTGACCTGACCTCAATCACCACAATATATATTATATAAATATTTATTATATATTTTATATATTATTATTTATATATTTTTATATTTTTATTATAGAAATTTTTTTTTTTTTAATATATATATATATATATATATATATATATATATAATATATATATATATTATATAATATATTATTATATATAAAAGTGTATCATCTGTATTCGCTTTGCCTCCAGATTAGGGGGTGTAGTGCGTAACATACCCTTTTATGAAAATTGATACGTGTTTAATATTTATAGCATAAATTCTTTGGTTTAGACCGCGCCTCTTTCCACATTCCAATTCGTATTTTGTATTTGTTGCCTTTTACTTCCTTTGTCCTTTTTCTTTTCCCTTGATCTTAGTACACCGCTTTTCCTTTTCACTACTTTATTTCACCTGTTTTTTAATTATGCATGGAAACCGATACACTTTTCCCTCTACTCCTCTCATCATATTCGCCTTTCTTCCCTTCTATTCTACATTCAGCTATGATACTTTGGTTCAATCTGTCGGATGCTATATTGCATGTCAGCAATGTGTGACGAAGAAGAACCAAAGTTTTGCATCGTCTTATCTTTCTTTCTTGATGGAGGCTTCTCTTCGCATTAGAAACTCTCTTATAATCCTTATATCACCTCCCCACTTTTTACACCGCTCTTCGAGACCTTTTGATCTCTCGTTTGGCTCCGACGCAAGAGGCCAAAAGTACGAAGAACTGCTCCGCCACACCTTGCTAGGAGATCAGAAGCCATCTGATCTTTTGGTTCAGATGTTGTCGTTGTTGGGTGGCTCTCCCACACAGCAAGAGCTCGGCATCGTTCGTCACCTGTTTTTAAAGAAAATGCCCAGGTACTTGCAATACTTTCTTGCTTCTTTGGACCCAGCTCTTACTCTACAGGAAGTCGCAGAGCATGCAGATCGTCTTCTACGGACTTCTGCTCCGGACACTTCTTCCATTTCGACTGTCTCTGCCCCTCCTGCGGTTCCCTCCTCCCATACAGCTCTGCAACCTGCTCTTTCTTCTTCTTCATCTCCTACGAATTCTCAGGTTCCTTTTTCTCACGTTTTTCCCGTTTCCCCTTTCACTGCTGTTCCTTCAGTTTCCTCCACCGTTGTTACTCCTTCCGCTGCTTCTTATTCTTATCCGGTGTTTCCTCCTTCTTCGTACCCTCCGGCTATTTATAGTGCCTCTCCAGATCTGGTTTCATCCCGTTTTTCTATGGTAGAAATCCGCCTCTCTACTTTGGAACAGAGCATGGCAGATGTCAAGGCTGAACTCCTGTCTATATATGCCATGCTGACATCACAGAGGGATTCCCGCTCTCGTAACTGTTCCAACTCTGGCCGCCGGTTTTCTACCCGTTCCCCTACCCCTGACCCTACCCTACACAATATCCAAATGGGTAATGCTTCTACCATCACCGTTTTGAACTTCTAGCGAAGAAATGGGTTTCCCCTTGTTCCTTTTCGGGAAGCCAACAAGCCAGTGGTCCATAGAGGTGGTGGTTCAAGCTGGCCCTTTCTCCATTTGTTCTTCTTCTTATTTTTCTTCGCTTCAGGATGTCATACGCTTGTATGATAGGTCTACAAACCTTTTCTTTTTGATCGATACAGGTGCATCTTTTTCTTTGTTGCCGCGGGATTCTTCTCATAAGTCTGCTGTTCCTCTTCACGAACGGGCTCTTTACGCAGCGAATGGCAGTAGCATTCCTGTATATGGTGAACAATTGTGCACCCTTGATCTTTCACTCCGCCGTCAGTTCCCCTGGGTGTTTTTAGTGGCTGTCTCCCAGCCCATACTAGGGGCTGATTTCCTGTCTCATTTCGATCTTATGGTTGATTTGAGAAACAGGAGATTGGTTGACGGTTCCACGTCTCTATCTTCTGCAGGTACGGTTGTTGTTTCGAATCTTAAAGGCATCTCTGCTATTGCTCCTCTTCTGATGTCTCTCCTTTCTTGTCAATCCTGCAGCAGGATTTCCCGGCGTTGTTGAACCCCTGTTCTTCTTCATCCCCTGTTCAGCATTCGGTGCGACACCATATCGAGACTAGGGGCTCTCACCTTTGCTCGTGCTCGACGTCTGCCTCCTGACAGGCTCAAGGCCGCCAAGGTGGAGTCTGAGCCCATGCTTGAACTTGGGATCGTCCGTCCTACTAAAAGTTCGTGGTCTTCCCCTCTCCACATTGTACCGAAAGGTGCTTCAGATTGGAGGCCGGTGGGAGATTTCAGGGCTCTCAACGCTTGTACGATTCCTGATCGTTATCCTGTTCCTCATATTCAATCGTTCACCTCGAATCTGGCTGGTAAAACTATCTTTAGGTAAGTCTCGATCTGGTGAGAGCCTTACATCAGATTATTCTGTGATCGAAGAAGACATTACAAAGACGGCTATCTTCTAACCCTTCGGATCTTTTCGAGTATATTCGTATGCTTTTGCTGTCTCTGGAACGCAGCTCGGTCTTTCGTTTTTCAACGCTTATAGACATCATCCTCAGAGATTTTTACCTTCGCTTTCTCTCACTGGATGACCTTCCTTATAGCCTCTAGCTCTCCCGCTGAACACGAGTAGCATCTGCGTGCTGTTTTTGCCAGGTTGGACGAAAGTGGGATTCGTCTCAACCCGGCAAAGTGTGTTTTTGGTGTCCCTACTCTCACTTTTCTTGGGCTCACCGTCTCTGCAGAGGGCATTTGTCCTCTAGCAGAGCGTGGAAGGCCTATTCGCACCTTCCCTAGCGCCCTTGTTGATCTGAAGTCAACTTCCGTCAGTATCCTCGGCATGTTTAATTTTTATCCATCGTTTCTTGAAGTCGTGGTGCTGATCATTTGTCTTTGTTTTATCCTTTAACTGCCCCTCATCAGTTCCTTAAACACCGGTTTGGCAGCCTCTACGAAAGTTTGACTGGACTGACGGAAGCACAGATCCGCTTTCGATGTCGCTTCAAAAGAGGCCCTTGCTTCCCGGGCTTCTCTCAATCTCCACACACAGGTGACTCACTCCGACCAGAGTTTCAGGTATGACGCCCTCCTGATTTTGCCGTCGGATAGGTTGCTTCTTACAGCCAGCACTCTGAACGAAGTTGTGGTCTCCTCTTGCCTTCCTTTTTTCTCTTCGCAGTTGCAACCTGCTGTATAACACGCCATTATGTTTGCTTTCGGTAGGGTAGTTACTTGTAATTGTATCTCTCGCCGTCCGTCACTTTCGTTACTTCCTGGAAGGTCGTGATTTCCACATACTTTACTGATCACAAAACCTCTTACTTTGCTTATGCGTCTCCAAAACACGAACGGCACTCTCATAGGGAAGCTCGTCAACTTCAATATGTTTCCCAATTTACTACTGATGTTCGACACATTTCGGGAGTGGATAACTTCACTGCTGATACTCTCTCCCGAATTGAAATTGATGTGATTTCAGCCTTACCGACAATCGACTTTGAAGCTATGGCGACGTGCCAGGCTGCAGAAGATCCTGCACTTCCACAAGACTCTTCTCTCAAGCTGGAGTGGCTCCAACTCCCTGGTATAGAGAAAGAGACTTCAATGCGATTGTGTCCCATGAATTTCCTGGACCTCTTTGTTACCTTCATCGTTTACGTAAGGCTGTTTTCCTCAATCTCCACTCGCTTTCACATCCTGGCATCGAAGCGTCACGCAAACTGGTAACAGCTCGTTTTGTGTGGCCTGATATGAATGCCGACATAGCGAAATGGTGCCGCAATTGTCTTTCTTGCCAACGCTCTAAGGTGTTACGTCACACCAAAGCTCCTCTGGGCACTTACTTACCTCCAGGTGCTCGTTTTGAGCGTGTCCATATTGACATTGTCGGTTTTCTTCCTCCTTCTCGTGGCAAGATTGAATACATACTTTACTGTTGAATTATATCGGTTCACACGTTGAACGAGGCTCATTCCCCTCTCTAGTTCGCCAATGGCGGAATTCCATTAGCTAAATGCCTTTCTTAGTTCATTGGTGTTTCTCGCTTTTGTGTTGTCCCTCTCTCTTTGCCACCACGAATCATGGTCGCATTTTCGTATATCCTACGTTATGTGTAGTGGAGATTTGAATGTCGTCTCCTTGCTTTCTGAAAAGCTCCACACTACTAGTTTTCCACGATTGGACATGCCTTGTTCCTCTTGAGAAGGGAGTAGCCTTCATGTGTAAGTGGCTTTGGTTCTCTTTTTAGCTCATCGTTGGTCAAGGGGTAAGTGGTAACACTCTTGGTTTACCATCTTATTTAATGTTTGGTAAGGGTTCAAACCACACCTTAGACATTTATAATGCATTATTTCCATATATATTTTATTTATATATATATATATATATTATATTATATATTTTTTTATTTTTATATTATATTATATTTATATATATATTTATATTATATATATATGAATATATATATATATATATATATATTATTAATATATATATATATATGATAATGATAAGTGGTTATGGTCGCTGTTGAAGAACCACCTGCATTAGCTGAAGACTAGATGGATGTTGAAGAGAGTGAGCATTGTGTCGCGATGAATTGGCGTTTCGTCCCGGGGGGCTGCTTTTGGACTCATCGGTGTGGTCGCAGCCCCCTTCCACCAGACGCACAAACTTCTCCCCCAGGACAATTGCCGCCGAGTGCCACTCCTCGCTATCGTGCTGCACCTGGAAGGGACGTTGCGTTCATGCTGTCAGATGAGAAGCCAGTGTTTGCACACATTAAAGCCACTGAGAAAAGCTTCGTACTACTTCTGTACTCTAGCTGCAGTTGGTCTGCCACCTTGCAGCGAGAAGCACTAGTAACAGGCGTTTATTACAGGTATGATTCCGAACAGAGCATTGCGCCCAGCAGAAGAAACGTGAATTGATATAATGCCGCGTTGATACGATTGTTGGTAAAACAACTCTACATACAAATGTCTTACCCACGGCGAACAACTTTGTGAGAAGATGTGGATGACTGGCTGTGTTCGTTGGCCCTCCAGTGTGCACTAGTCACTCCAGGTTGGTCACCAAATATGAAGGGAGGTAAGTAGTTGTCTTTGAGAACCACCTTCATTAGCTGAAGACTAGATGATGTGAAGAGAGTGAGCATTGTCGCGATTTGAATTGGCGTTTCGTCCCGGGGGTCCTGCTTTAGACTCATCGGTGGTGGTCGCAGCCCCCTTCACAGACGCCTATCATATGATATATATATATATATATATATATATATATATTATATAATTATATATATTTATATTTCTGATTTTATCTATATCATCT
>JABUQX010089472.1:42500-47500 GCA_015478945.1 Trachelipus rathkii | reverse complement strand
AAATTCGAGAGAATATAAGAATGTGAGGATGCTAATCATGCCTGGACTGTGCCAAGACATTATTCTGGGACTCCCTTTCTTGAAGAATCATAAATCTATTAGTTGGGGATTTGGGGGTCCTTTGCCTACAATTGAGTTTAGTTGTTTGACTTCCTTAAATATTGAACCACCTCGAATTTTTCAGAATCTAACACCTAATGTGAAGCCTGTATCTTCTCGAAGATACAGTTCATCTGATGTGAACTTCATTAAGTTGGAGATAGAGCGTTTATTAAAGGAAGAGATTATACGACCTTCTCAGAGTCCCTGGAGAGCCCAAGTACTTGTGATTACTCAAAATAATTCCAAGAAAAGGATGGTTATAGATTATTCAACTACTGTGAATCGATATACATATCTTGATGCTTATCCCTTGCCAAATATTGAAAATTTGGTTAATAACATTGCAAAGTATTCTGTATACTCTGTTATCGATTTAACGTCAGCATATCACTTGGTTCCTTTGCATCCAGATGATAAGAAATACACTTCATTTGAAGCCTGTGGAAAGTTGTATGAATTTAATAGGCTCAGCTTTGGACTTACCAATGGTGTTGCTGCTTTCCAGAGAGTGATGGATACTTTTATTGACAAGTATGATTTGAGGGACACTTTTTGCTATTTAGATGATTTAACAATCTGCGGAATTGATAAAAAATCTCATGATGTCAATCTTAGACGATTTATTAGAGCAGCTGAAGAGTGTGGTATGGTTCTCAATATGGAAAAATCTAAGTTTTCTCAAACTTCTATATGTGTCTTAGGGTATGAAATTAGAGATCATGAATTACGGCCTGACCCTGCTCGTTTAGATCCCATACGTACCTTACCATATCCTAGGGATAAAAAGTCGTTGGATAGGATTCTTGGTTTGTTTGCTTATTATGCAAAATGGATTCCCAAATTCTCAGAAAAAATTCGTCCCTTAATTGATGTATCATTCCCTCTGGGTGAGGCTTCTAAGGCTGCTATTGACACCTTAAAAACTTCTATTATTAATGCTGTGAAAATGCATATTGAAGAAACTCTAGAATTCACAGTAGAAACGGATGCATCTGATAGCTGTATTGGAGCAGTCCTGCAACAAGAAGGACGGCCAGTAGCTTTTTTTTCTCGCACTCTGAACTCCTCGGAGAAAAATCATTGTTCTCTTGAGAAGGAGTGCTATGCTATTGTTGAAGCTATTAGACAGTGGAGACATTTCCTGTTAGCTAGGCCTTTTAAATTAATAACTGATCAGCGGTCGATATCGTACATGTTAAGTCAGAACCACAAAGGAAAAATCAAGAATGAAAAAATTATGCGATGGCGTACTGAAATCCAGTCATACAAATATGAGATTGTACATCGACCTGGGAAGTTAAATATTGCTGGCGATGCAATGAGTAGAGCTTTTTGTTCTGCTGCTTCTGTATCTGATTTAATTGAACTACACAGGGGTTTATGTCACCCTGGTGTTGTAAGAATGTCACATTTTATAAGGAGTCGCAACTTACCCTACTCCTTGGATGAAATTAAACGTATTGTATCACAATGTGATGTATGTGCTGGATTGAAACCGCAGTTCTTCAGACCAAAGCCTACCACTCTTATTCAGGCTATGAATCCTATGGATCGATTGAGTATAGACTTTAAAGGACCATTAATCTCTCAATCTCTCAATAAATATTTATTCATTGCGGTGGACGAGTATTCGCGTTATCCCTTTGCAATTCCTTGTCGAGATACTTCTGCCAATACAGTAATTTCTTGTTTAACTCAAATATTCACCTTAACTGGCATGCCTGCTTATGTGCACTCAGATCGTGGTTCTAGCTTTATGTCTTTCGCTGTGAAGCAGTTTCTTTTTGAGAGGGGTATAGCTTCCAGTAGGAGTACTCCCTACCATCCAACTGGAAATGCTCAATGTGAAAGATATGTGGGAGTGGTTTGGAAATCTATTTCTTTGGCTTTGGCTTCTAAGAAATTGCCTGGCTCCTGTTGGGAATCAGTTCTTCCCGATGCCCTCCATTCCATTCGATCTCTTTTGTGTACTGCCACAAATTGTACCCCTCATGAGCGTTTCTTTAAATTCCCTCGTCGTAGTACGACAGGAATCAGTTTACCTAGTTGGCTTACTCCCCAAAGCTTGGTATATTTACGTAAATATATTAGAAACAAGGATGATCCATTAGTTGAACAGGTGAAACTATTGGAGGTTACTCCTACATATGCTCATGTACGATTCGACAATGGAAGGGAGGATACAGTTTCCATTAAGGACCTCTCCCCTTGTCCAAAGGTAATTATTTCTCCTGATGAAAATGTGTCTGAGCCTCATACCGTTGTTGCTGATGATTCACCTCTTCTGCCCGATGATATTGACAGTGGACATGAGCGGGTTGAATCTAATGATGCAGGTGAACGGGATGCAGACATTTCAAATGAACCTGAGATGGGCACCAAGACTTTATCTACCCCCGATGAAGACCCATTAGTATTACGAAGGTCTACTCGTATGCGAAGACCAGTGGATCGACTAAATTTGTAAAGTTATAGAATTTTGATTGAACGAATTTTGATTAAACTATTATGTTCTGTTTTTGTGATATCACATTGTTTGTATTCAGAATTCATAAAGTTAGTTATAGAATTTTTGTTTAAAAGATTATATTCAGTTTTGTGAAATCACATTGTTTGTAAACTAGTTCTGGAGTCTTATGAGCATAGTGCGACTCCTACTCCGACTGTCCGACTCCACCTTCTTCAAAATTACCGACTCCAACTCCGACTCCGACATCCGACCTCTTCAAAATTACCGACATCGACTCCGACTCCGACTCCACCCTTTTTGAAAATGCCGACTCCGATTCCGATTGCCGACTCCGACACCACTCTTTTGAATATTACCGACTCTTGAAAATTTTTCCACTCCGACTCCGACTCCACCCTCTTCAAAATAACCGACTTCCGACTTCCGACTTCCGACTCCACCCTTTTCAAAATTTTCGACTCCGACTCCGACTCCGAACTCTTCCTCTTTAAAACTACCGACTCCCCGACTCCGCGACTCCGATCCAGACTCCGACTCACAACCCTGGTTTTTGGTATTCAAATTTCATAGCTTTTACCATTGCTTAAATCTTGAGGAGGGATGATTGACTATTATTATTATTATTATTATTATTATTATTATTATTATTATTATTATTATTATTATTATTATTATTATTATTATTATTATTATTATTATTATTATTATAGAATGATTTATTATGTTTTTATGTATCTATTAGCAGTATAAAATGGATTAGCAATTTTATGCTCAATAAAGCCTAAAGTTATGTCACTTTTAGATCCTTTTAAAGTTAAAAAATAAGGGCTTATAGTACAATTTATTGAGCATAATTCTTTTTAATCTAAGTCCATTGCGTAGGAAACTGATAATGAATATACCAATGCTATGCGAAACAAGATGGTCCTCAAAATACAAGTCCATCAAAATTTGTTTTGAAAATTTCATTCACATTAAATCAGTTTTGGAAACTTTGTCATCAGATTCAGAAGTAACTAAGGCCACAGGAACAGCAGCATTTCAACTTTCGTCAGCAACAGGAACTCCTAAATTCATTATTTGCTTAGTTATCATGGCCAAGTATTCCTCTTACTTTGAGCCTGTCACGAACATTCTTCAAACTAAAACTATCAATCTGGAAGAGGTTCACAGTCACGTTGAAAAGGTGTTAGAAATAGTAAAAAACAATAGAGACGAAAAACATGTCGCGTCTGTTTTCAAGGAACTTTTTACCAGTGTTAAGGAACTTACAGAAATTTTTTTTTTTATAGAATTCTCAATGCCACGTATAGTGTCCAAACAAATGCAAAGACCTAACTTTTCATGTAGTTTTGTGGAGGATTATTTCAGGGTTTCTCTATTTATACCATACCTAGATTCACTGATTTCGTCTCTGCATATCAGATTTTCGGACGACAACAGAATACCAACATTTCTCTGTATTTTACATCCCTCTAGAATTAAAAATTTAACCATATCTGAATAAAACAGAAAAATTGAATCACTTCAAACTATATACAATACTGAGGAACTGGAAAGTGGAAGCAGAATCAATGGTTCCCTTTATGGAAGAAATCAGATGGGAACCAAGGGTTAGATGTAAACGAAAATGTGTGCTATAGTGAACTGATCCTAAAACATTGCGCTTTTTTTCCCTGTTGTTTTACAAGCAATTAAAATTTTTTTAACCCTTCCACCCCCACGCCCTTACCACAAAGGGAAGAATCATTCAGCACTTCAAGAAAGAGTTAAAAACTTGGCTAAGGTCTAACCATTTCTGAAGATCGATTAAATGGATTATGTTTGCTCAGTGTTCACAGAGAAAAAGTTTTGAAAAAAAAACACAACTAATTGATGATGTTATAACAGAATTTGGAAAGGAAAGAAGAAGAATTAAATTTTTATTTCCAAATAAACAATAATTAAACTGAAATAAAAAACAATAAATTAGTTATTTAAGTGCTTGCCTCAACAAAATCCAAATATTTTTCGCAACTACTTTTTATAGTTCATTTTACTTGTGATTAAAGTAACTAAAAAAGGTCATATATGACTTACACAGTCTTTCCAAATTTAATTTCTGACTGACATAGTGAATTAAGCATTCAATATCAGACATTTATTATCAAATATAAATTTGGATTCAAATAGTAAATACAGTGCCGCCGGTGCGTAAACGTCGAAGACGGTTCGAAGAACAAAAGAAAAACGCCAAAATAACCTTGTAAGTACTCATTATATATATATATATATATATATATATATATAATGTGATTTATACATATATATAATTATATCATATATATATATATATATATAAATATTATATATATATATTAGTATTTCTTCCTTGTGAAATTCGAATTAAAAAAAAATCTGGCCCCCCCTTAGATTTCATCCTGCCGGC
>JABUQX010089472.1:0-27500 GCA_015478945.1 Trachelipus rathkii | reverse complement strand
AAAAATCATGATAATTTATTTTTTTCAATCAAAACGAAACTTTTAGATCAAATATTACTAGGCAAGGTTTACATTTTTTGTTTAGATAAATGTTTAGTAAACTCAAGGGGTTTGCTGCTGCATATGGGAAACTTTTGAAAATTTAGAATTTTCCCATGCACAGAGGCAAATTCGTTCTCCATACAAAAAATTTATTTTAACAAAAAAAAGTGTATCTTCCCCAAACTATACTTGCTCCGAAACGTTTTCATGCGATCACATAAATATTAAAAGGTTATCGGATTTTCATTTAATGACTTACCAAAGTGAATACCCCCCTATCCCCTGTAAATTGTGAAAAATATTTCTTGCCTGTTAAAAATACCAGACCATTCGAAAGAGCATAAAATTCTACACTAGAAAGTGTTAAAACCTAAAAATCATAGAATTGATGATTTCTACCCTCAAAAGTTAGGAAATCCATACGCGCAACGCCCCCTTAATTAGCTGAGTGAGGCAGGGGATGTATGTAGGAAAGTTATTCCAATTTGTATATGGATGTGGTTATGAAAAAATTAGAGGTGGAGGTGGCAGGGGATGGTGTTAGAATGATGGAAAATGGAAGAGAGTGGAGGGTTCAATACCTACGGTATTATATGCAGATGACTGGTTTGCATTTTGTGTTGCGAATCTGAAAGAGTTTGAAAGGCATTGGGTAGGATAGATTTTGGTGGGTTGTTGTTAAAGGAGGGGTTTAAAGGTAAATGTAGATAAGAGTAAGGTTGTGGTTGTGAGTGAGGACAGTCCTCGGTGTGAAGTTATGTTAGATGGTGAACAGCTGGAAAAAGTTCGAGTTTAAATATTTAAGATAAATGTTGGATGAAGAGGAATGGATTGATGCAGAGTGTTGTAGGGAAGTTGTGAATGGCAGGAAGGTGGCTGGTTGCAATTAAATTTCATTGGTGGATGTAAAGGTACTAAGTCTTGAGTGCGCTAGGGTCGTTACAAGAGTATGTGTTACCTGTGTTAATGTTAGTTGTGATTACTATGGTCGGAATAAGATGGTTAGATTAAAGCTTCCAATGTGCTCAAGATGGACAAATACTTGGGGTGTGTTAGTGTGAGAAGAATTAATTAAAAGAGGGAATGAACGTATTAGAGAGTTGTGTGTGTGAAGAAAGAGGGCTAAATGAGAGAATAAATGAAAGTACGTGAGATGGGTGTGGTTATTGGGAAGGGTGAAAGATTGTCAGATTTGTTAAACGGATGTATGGTGGTGAGTGTGGTGGGAATCGACCGACTGGGGGACCGAAGAAAAAGTGGATTGAGCAGTAAAGGAATGCCTGGAGGAGAGGAAATGTGAGTTTGGCAGAGGGCCAAGAAGAAGGTGCATAATAGGAGTGAATGGGCTTGGGTTTTGTGAGGGGTTAATGCTTTGTAGGCTCAGCTGGGGTCAAGGGATGAACCCCACATTGATAGATACCCATAGTGAGGGTTCCGTTGCGGTCCGTGAAGCTCTAGATTGGATTTTCGCGGTAAGGTTGAGCTTTCTTTTCGACTTTCTTCATATTCACTTGACCCTCTATCTTTGCGGTGTGATGTTGGTGCTTTATCTCTTTTCTATAGGTACTGTAGTGGCAGGTGCTCGAGGGAAACTTGTCATCAATAATATCAATAACATCAATAATAAACTTCCAATTATTTAATTGAGTGTATATATATATTAATTAATTTGAACTGGGGGGGGGGGGGACAATAAAAAGAGAAAAGGAAAAAAAAAAAAAAGATTAGTGTTAAATGAAAAAAAAGACCAAATGCGAAAAGTGGAAACAATGAAAAGAAAAGAAAAAAAAAGGAGGGAAGAGGAAGAGAGGCAGAGGCGAGAAAAAAAACAAAAATCTGCATAAAAAATATATTAACTTCTATACTATCATTAACTTATCAGCTATTGTTATTATTATTATCATATATCGTCGGGTGGGGTGACCGGGCCCGCCTCTTTAGGAGGGGTTATTCGGTCCACTCTAAATAAAATAAAAAATAAAAAAAAATGAAAAATTTTTTTTCGCTCATTTAATAGCCACGCAGTAGTACTACAAGTTTTATTTAGATCATCTTTAATTCAGAGTGTTTTTATTTTTAAAAAATGTTATAAATTAGGGTACAAAATGCCCTTCAATAGAATTTCACTTTTGAAAAAATGTGAGTTTTTTACTTCGTTATAAAAACAAAATAAACATGGATTTAATTATTTTTTTCAGAGTATACACTCGAGTATGTTAGCTTTAAACTGGCAAAGTAAATTTTTGAATCCAAACAGTATTAGTGGCAAAACTCACGGGGCCTAACTTGGTCCGATTCACCCCTCCGTAAAAATTGATGAAGTGGTGAATCGGACCACCATTGTTTTTTGTATTTTACGTATTATTATTGACATTTTTATTATGTATAATTAATTTAAATATAATAAATAGTTACTTATATTAGGTAAAAATTAAAATAAAAAATGAAATTTTCATAAAAATACGAAAATCTCACAACAATGTTTCAAAAATTTCCCCAAAATCAGCTTAATCGGTCAACCCTTATTTTTTAGTTCTTTTTTATGTATCATTATTGACATTTTTATTATCACAGGGTGTATACCAACAGGGAAACAGGCAACAACAGGGACAAAACACAGGGGAAATGAAAAGTGTGCAGGGAAAGCAGGTAAGTGCAGGGATAACACAGGGAAAATAAAATTATCCAATCAATTTATTATATCAAGCATCATTTTTGCCTTAACCCCTTAAAGAAGTATAGTGAAGCACATATTGACTTCGAAATTTATTCTCTTAAAAAGGAGATCTTAAGGAAGCTCAGTTGGGTATCCTACTTTAGAAATAAGTGGTTTTGTCTTTGAAGGAGGAGGGAAAGTAAAGAGCACAAGAATATCAGCTTCCCTTGATACTCTCTTCATAGTACTTTAGAATTTAAATTGTTATAAGTCCCAATAATGGATGTAAAGAATTAAACGTAATAAAAATTCTTTAACGGTATATCGACTTTTTCTTAGCCTAAGAACTTTTACTTCTTGACTTATTAAATCTTTATAATATTATTTTATAAAATTTATTTCATCTGCAGTACAAGCGCATTTAACTAAATTTCTCTTTTTTATTTTACAGAATTGAATTAATTTGTATTATATAATTTTTTAAATATTAGAATAAGATGGCAAAAACTATTATAAAGCCAGTTTTAATTTACAATGGCTGGACTCCACTTGGCATCCAGAATGGTCAAAATAGCTCAGAGAATCAAAATCGGAACATTACGCGTTTGTGCATCTACTTTATATGCAAGAAAGAAATTTGCCTTTCCAATATGGCAACAAGGTCCATTAAAAGTCATGCAAGTAGCAGAAACACCAGAGCATCACTAAATGCTTAAAATCCAGCTCGCCGGACATGATGAACAATTTTGTTAAGCAAAGTACTGGGTACTGTTCAATTAATTCTAAACAGTTGCAAACGAATAATTCTGCATCAAGTTCTTGTTCTTAGGGAGCCTCAGTTGGTTCTACCTTGGATGTCTCTTTTAGCAAGGCAAAAGATGTACAGAAAGCTGAAATAATGTGGAGTTTGACTGTTAATCAAGCTTATATTTCCAATAAAGCTTCTGATTGTTAAAAACAATTTAGTAAGATGTTTCTGATTCGCAGATAGCTCAGTCCTTTGGTGTGAGCAAAGATAAACTTTCCTATTTAAGTTTATTTATTTTATCCTCCTTACTTTTAAAAAAAAAAAAAAAAAAAAAAAAAAAAAAGGATTTCTATTGAAGTTTCAACGTAAAGACCCAGTCACTTAGTTAAAACTTTAATGAAAAGAATTCTAAAACAGAACATTTATTGTTCAGACGTCACAAAGTTACACTTTAAAAGTTAACGTAAAATAAATAAAAAAAATTCATAAATGCAGAAAATATGGACCTGGTATCATACATCAAAAGAGGGAATTAGGAATGCACTTCGAAGACTGCAAACTCCAGAAATTTTAAAATTAGAGAAGATTGTATGTAATTCTTGCAAGTACTTTATCCAGAAGTTAGTAGAAAAGAAGTCCTCTTAAATATTCCATCACAAAGGCATTAAGTTGTTTGTCACCGAAGGTAATGCTTTCTAATAACTCTGAAAGAATTAATGTGTGTGTTGAAAAATTCATTGATATCAAGCTAATTGATTGGTTCGAGTCGACTATAATCCAAAGAGGATTCATGAACTTTTGAATCTACAATTCCTATGATCTTGAAAACTTCTGAAAATTGAATGGGAGGAGATAGGACCTCGTATACAACTATTAATACATTGAAATGATTTCTATAACTGATAAACGTTCAAAAAAGAAACAAAAACTTGCTTGTACCACTGATTCTTTCTTTATTCAGAATTGCTTCTGTCAGAGAGACGGTTTCTCACGGACAAACGAAAGCACTTGCTCTACAAGAAATTTGCGGATGTGAAGAGTCAGTTGTTGTTAAAAGAGTTATAGCTGAAGAAATGAAAAATTACTGGAGAGGGTGATTACTTGTAATAAATGATGTCATACTGCCGCAATGCTTCTTCAAAGTATAAAACATACTTAAAAAGAAAACTGTGCAAAAAAAGCAGAAACTCTGGAAGGTGCCAAAAAAAAATAAAATAAAGGAAATTAGCAGCTGAGAATAAAGAGGCTGAAGAAGGTTAAGAGAGAAATATTGTCAAAGAGACCAAAAAACAACTTTCATATTTTAGAGAGAAATAGCTTTTCTTAAACAGTCATCAACTTTTTTTTTTTTTTAAGATTAATGTACTTATTAGTAGGTTTAGTTTAGAATTAAATAATTTTATGTTTTAGAGAAAAGAAAAAATAGTTTTTAATTTCATTTTTAGAGAAAAGAAATGTGCAAATGTTTTTATATTTTTGTGTACCTTGTTTTGTATTTTATTTTGAATAAAGTAAAAAAAAAAGGGAAAAATGAAAGCAAAAGCAGGGACCTGGTAAACATATTTGGCAGATATTTAGAAAATTAATTGATTGTGTTTATAACTTTAGCTATATAAATAATTGTGGTTTAAAAATTTTCAATGCAAATATAAATTTCACTTGTAAAATGTCAAATTGTATGAGTCATTTAAATTTGTGAAAGCTGGCCAAGAAAATTGTTTTACTGGGATGGTTAGAGGGTGGGCTCTGGAGGGCTTTCATTTTTTCACCTTTCCTTATTGATAACAAAGAAAAAATGATGTTTTTTATCATTTATTTTAGTCCAGGGAAAATTTTGGAAGAACAGGGAAAAAACAGGGAAAACACAGGGAATTTGAAAATTTCAACTTGGTATACACCTTGTATTACTTATTACGAATTTTAATTTGATAAATAATTATTATATTAAGTAAAAATTAAAATATAAAATTGAATTTATACGTAAAAGAGGAATTTAAACAGATGGTCCGATTCACCCCTCCAAGGTCAGGCTGAATGAGCTTTATTAAAACTTTAATAAAACTTTTATTATTAAAATTACATTATTATTTTTTGTGTGCTTATTACCTACTATATGGCCTTGAATTTAAAAAAAAAAAATTCCAAAAAGTGCATTAGGGGAAAGTTGGGAGACAGACTTATACCTAAAGTGGTCCAAGTCACCCTGCCCGACGCTATATATTATCTCTATATACAGTTTTAATTATTTATCTCTTCTTAATATGTTACTTTGATTAATTGTTACTTAGTATTTTTATTACATGTTTTCTCTTAAATTGATGATATTTAATTTTCAGTCTGTATCAGAGATTTTATAGTATTTTTAACTTGATTTTAAATTTAATTTGTTTATTGATTATTAGTTTATCATTTAAATACGGTATATAGATAGCTTTATATTAACTTTTAGTTAATTTCCTCCCTAAGAGAGATTGTGCTTACTAATATATATTACACCCGATTTTTTACCTGGTGTGGTGACAATGCTTTTGGCACAATTTAAAATGAATCAATCTGCAGATGGCGTTATGTCTTTCAGTATATATAGGTATCTGATTAGCAGTCTGACATCCTGCTGGAATGTGAGGGACAGATTCTGTGTCTTGGTTACACACTCTACATTTGAGACTGATGTTCTCTTTCTATATGCTTTCAATGCCATCTTGTTCTGATTGTTCAGTCTTGTAAGTGTAAGCACTCAATACTACAGCAGCCATAATCACTTTATCTTCTGCTTGTTATCGTCCCCTCGTGAATATTTCCACTCAGTTTTCCTTATCCATATAACTTTCATCTACGATTTTCTTGTATTCTTTTGCCATTGCTTGTTGTCTCCACAGGTTTATATGTTTCTTCTTCCTCTTTGCTTCAAATTTATTTAATATTTTTCTTTGACTTTTGCGTTTTTTCTTCTCGCCTTTGGCCTTGTTCCACTCGAATGTTGTTCACATTCATGTAGTTCATTTTCTTTTTAATTAGTGAAGTTGTTGTTGGCTTGCCACTTTCATGTTGATACACCCATTGGAGGAATTTGTTTTCTGCGCTTTCTAGGTATTGGCCCAACCCTATTATTTCTCTTTTGTATATGTAATCTATCTCCACCAAACTCATGCCTCCTTCTCTACATTCTGTGTACATTGTAGACATAATCTGTCCCATATATATATATATATATATATATAATTTTAGTGGGCATATATAACTTTATTAATATATATATATATGAGCTATACTTTATATATATATATATATATTTATATATATATATATAATATTATATATATATATATATATATATATATATAATTTTATGGGCATTTAAAACTTTTCTTGTTTTAATAATCAATCTTGTTAGACCTTCCTGAAACCAGGTCTATCACTGTCCACAATGTACAGGATATATGTACAGCTAATGTTAAATGCTTAATGGCCTCTTTATTCCTAGATTAATTCCGATTTGAAACTGGGTTTGGTTTAAATATTCTCTTTCCAATTTCTCTTTCATCAACTTATGTTCCACCTCTGACTCCTCTACTCCTAGATATTTATAAGTATTTTCTTGCTCCAGTTGCCTTTTAATGGTATTGTCAATCATGATGTTTTCATTCTCTGTTGACTTTTTCCTTTCCTGAGTGTAAGGAAAGCGCATTTATCTAGACCAAACTCCATACATATATCTTCAGAGAATTTCTTCACTACCTCCACCTGCTTAATTGTCACTTGTCTGTTTGGGGCGGATAATTTTAAGCCATCCTTATAAAACAGGTGTGAAATTAGTTTGCTCAATTTTTCGTTATGTGGGTTTACTCTATAACTGTTTTGTAATTTGTTTATGAAATTGTTCAAAGGGTTAATGGTCAAAATGAAAAGCAGTGGAGATAACGAATCCCCCTTGAAAAAAACTCTTTTTATGTTGATTTTTTCCACTTCAATCAGTTCCATTATATGTTTGTTTTAAATTGACCCTCCATTGCCTCATTCCCCATTTAGTTAATTTTGAGCTACTTTTCTTTATATCTAAAGAAAATTCTGATATTATATAAAAAAAATTTCGGGAGCTCTGTCATATGCCTTCTTATAATCTATCCAGGTCATCTTAGATGTTTTTTTTTTTTTCTGGGTTTTTTTCTTCTTTTTTTTACTTTTAAATTTTTTCCCCAAGGGAATCATTTTTTGATTAATATAATTGGTCTTTTGTGCCCATACTATTTCTGATGCATCCTTTCTGTTCTTCGTTTATTAAATTATTATTTTCTACATGTTTGTTTATTCTAGATGCTATTATTGCTGTTAGTGTTTTGTATATGGTAGGTAAACATGTTATAGATCTGTATTTTGTTGGATTTTTAGTTTCTTCAGATTTTGGTATGAGGTTAATGTCTCCTATGTCAGCCATTCTGGAATGGCTTTTCTTCCATTTATCAATCTGTTTATACATTTTGTTAAGGGGCTGATAAGTACTGTAAACTTCTTTAGCCATACATTCTGGTCTTTATCAGGTCCAGGTGCTTTCCAATTATTGAGCTTCATGAGGACTTCCTTTACTTTTCTTTGACATTTCTCTAAATTCCCTTTCATTAATATTATTTATTTGCGGGCCATTTATTATTTCTTCCTTCCACTCAATTCATTGTTATGTTAGTCTTTTGAATTTCATAGTTGTTTTTCCAAAATCTTTCAATCTCCTCTTGGAGGTTCAGTGACTTTGATTTCATCATTTCTCAGTTTTCTGTACAATCTTCCAGGATCTTGTTTAAACATTCGATTTTGTTCTTCTTGTTTTTTGTTTCGTTCATATCTTAACCTTTTACTTTTTGCTTCAAGACCTAATTTCCTCTAGTAATTGCATGAAATAATTTATTGCCTTGTCTAACTTTTTCTCTTTGAATTATATTTTGTACTTGTCTTATTACTGCTTCAGATCTCAACTGACCTCCCTGAAATGATGTTAAAATGGAAATCTCCTTTCTCAATTTTAGTATTTCTTTCTCTAGTCTAAACTTCCTGGGTTACATTCTCTCTTTTTCCGGTTCCTCTTCTTTCCTTCATCACTCCAACTCCCATGTTATCTGCTATGGCTCAACCTACTGCATAATGTAGTCTGTGAGTTCTGTAATATCATAATCAATTGGCAATATTCTTGGTAGGACTCTGTTGACTATTCCAATCTGCTTATTCATCTCAAAGTGATCATTTATTTTGAGTCTTTTGTCAATTCCCTCTATCAGATCTATTTCTCTGTAATGAGCTATTTTCTGTAGCATACCATCAAGTTGTTCTCTTGTATATTGGGTCTCTTCATTCTCTCCTTTATTTCTTTTATTTTCCTCATTGTTATTTTGTTCAATATTCATAGGTTCCTCTGTTCCTTCATCACTTTCGCTTTCTTCACTCATTTTCTGATTCCATGAGTTCATTATTTGGTTTTTCAGTTATCCATAATTCAATTACATCCCCTATATCTGTCTCCTCTTTGTCTTCAATGTCTCTCGAAGGCTGGGTGTTATGAGTAAAATATATTTTCTCTGCTTCGTTTCTCTTTCACCTTCCTGGTTTTTGTTTGCCTTTGATTTTTTCTCTTTTCTTATTTTCCTATTTCACTGATACAATACTCCTCTATTCTCTTGTATTTTCTGAATGGTTTCTCTTGTCAGTTGGAGATCTTTTTCCATTATTTCTCTTGCTTGTTCTTTTATGTTTTTTAGATCTTCATTTGTTGGGAGTGTGACTTTCTTTTTTCCTTCTTCATTTCTCTCTCTATTATAGTTTAGGTCAGCTTGTTTTTGACTAATCATTTTTTTTTTGTCTATCTGATTATATTTTTGTTTGAATCTATATTCCATATAATCGTTGGTACTAATTACTCTCTCATCAACTATATATTTCCAAATTCCATTTTTTTTCTTTCTTTACTGGGACAAGTTCTTCTATATAGTAACACTCCATTAGATATTTATTTCTTTCTGAGGTCCAAATCCATTTTTCATCAGATGGGTTTATTTGATCATCTGTCATGTTTATTAGTCTAATGTACTCTTCTACTTATTCCTCAACTTTCACTCATCGCTCTTTTGTTATAGCAGTTTACCATTTCTTACATTGGTGGCTATACTTAAGAACCTCGCATCTGGTATCTTTTCCAGTTTTTCTCTGTCTATTACGTTTCCTTGTCTCAGCTTTTGCTCTTTTACTTGTCTTTTTTGGGGAAAGTACTGTGTCTGCTGTATGTGACACCAAAATATTTCCAACTTTTCTTCCACTGCTAAAGACATTCTTAATGCACCCTTATGATTGTAGGTGTCATGCTTTTTGCTGTTTGATTGGTGTTCTGATGAATTGGGAATTGTCGAAGACTCATCTGACGACTCATCCGGTGGAAGTTGAACTTGGGGTCTTAGTGGCTCTCACCTTTTGTGGTTTGATTTCTGTTTTTAGGAGAGTTTAATGCGCTCATCCCAGCTCCATCCCCCTCATCTCTCTCTCCCAATGAGGAAGGGCTGGCACCAGGACTTTGATTTCCTGGCATGTTTTATCATTGTTTTTTCTTTTCATGTGTTTTCTCAGTTGATGTTTTTTTCACACTGCGAGACAAGACAACCATAGTGGTGTCTTCCTCTCTCCAATCATTTTGGTAACAGAGAAGCCACTTTGACACTCAAGCCTTGCAGAGATCTCCCCCACCACTGTGGGGGGAGTATATATTGTTGTATGTGTGTAAAGTTTATCATAAAAATATATATACATGTTTAATTTTATTTTGCTTCATATTTTCTGATAACAATAATCTTTGCTAATGCAGTCTGGTATCAGTTACCTTTTCTTATTATAGTTTTATTTTTTCAATTTAGGATAGCCCATATTAAATTCAAAGTATTGAAGTTGAGTAAAGTAAATGTGGATGTTTTGTAATTTATCTTATATCCATTTATTTTAAAAAGAAATTTCCATAACACAATCAACATGAGTGGAGGAACTTTACAGGTACTGTATGTTTTTTTTGTTTTCTTTTCTTTCCCTAAATTTGATTGCACATAGTCCCATAATTATATATATATATACGGTACCTAATTATTTACTGAAAGGTACAATCCCTATAACTACCATACTTTCTGTATTTTATTAAATTGTTAAATAATTATTCAGCCTTTTTTAAAATTGTTATAATAGTCAAATTTAAATGATAAGTTATCAGTAACTTTTGTAGAAAACTGTGGATATATTTTTTACCATAATTGTTGACATTACTTGCAGAAAGAAATTTTTATTTTCAAGTTGTTTATTTTAACTATGTATAATCTATGAAAACCCCTTATTTCATATTTTGCTTTTAATCTTTTAGAAAGCAATTGATCTTGTTACAAAAGCAACTGAGGAAGATAAGAACAAAAACTATAAAGAAGCTCTCCATTTATATGAAACTGCAGTTGAATACTTTCTCCATGCCATGAAATGTTAGTTTTTGATTTGTCAGGTTATCCTTCATTTTGGTTAAGTTTTCTAAGTCAAAGAATATTATTTGAAAGCTTCTACAGCTAAGTTATTTGTTAATTTATTGCCAATTTTTCAAATTAAGTTTCATTAGCAATATTTTAACCAGGAAAACTCTTTGCAATACACCTTGCCTATTAACCAAGATTAATCACTCAATGAATTTTTTCACAATGAAAAAATCTTTATAAATTTTCTCTAAGATTTTTTTTTCTTGAATGCTTATGAATGAATTTTTTTTAAGCGATTGTTAAGAATTGGAAATGATATGAGCGTTTTGTGGATTTTGTAAAAGTATTAGCGAAAGAGTAACTTAAAGAAGCGGATTTTATAAAAGTTTTGGTGAAAGGGTAGCTTATAGCTCTTCATTTGGTGTTTTTAACAAATGTTTGTTATAAGATACATAATGTATATTTAGTGTTTTTACTTTCTATATGTCTTGTAGAATTAAACCAGAGACATATAAAATGCACCATAATTGGAGAAGCCAAATTCAATAAATTAATAGCTTGCATGTTTTGATATGCTGCATTTGTGTTAAGTCAGTAGAGGTGGGATTAGTATAGGATTTTCAAATTTAATAACTTTATTATTATTATTTCCAAATTTTGTTTTAATTGTGGTTTTTACCATAAAAGAAATTGATATATAAATAGAAGTCATATGTGAATGAAGACTTACTAGTTGGTTGAAGCATAAACAAGGTTATATGTTAACGAAGTGGCATGGTTATGGAAATTTGGATTTTATTGTTGGAGTAGGGAGTATAAAATATGCTCCAGTGAAGACGAAATGAGTTTTTAAGTATTTATTTATATATGTTAAAAGTAAATCATTTTTAATGTTAAAATTACTTTGATGATTAAATTGAAAAATATGATTTCAAAACTTCGTAATAATAAAAATTGTTTACTGATTTCAAAACTTCCTAATGATTTTGATAAACTACAAGAAGGTAAATAGATTGAAAAGTTAAAATAAACTGAGTTGTCTGGTAGAATTTTTGAAGGTAAAAGTAATGAGATGAAAATTTTAAATGTCTAGACAAAGATGTTGGAAACTAAAAGAATTGAGAAGTGAGTGAAATCAGAAATATTTAAAATATCAAACTATACAGTGGAATTATCATTAGAAAAAACTGGATGAATGCAAAAGAAATATAATGATGTTTATTCCAGCTATTCTGTATAGTTCTAGAATGTGGTTTTTGTATGAGAAAAAGCGGCAAGTAATGGTTCAGAGAACTGGACATTCTTGGAGATAGGTGGAAACAATAATGTAGACTAGTCATAAATAAAATGAGGTACACCCATGTGATGAATTCCTGACACTTAACTTTTGTGGTACTACCATTAGCATGTTTTAAAGAATAACTGATATTACCTATAAAGAGGTGACTAGTAACAATTTATATAAATTGCGAGTTTTTGCAGTAATTTTTTTAAGCTACACAGCTGTTTTTATATTGTGAAAAAAAAAAAGTTAATTTTAATAAAAATTTTAGATACATATTTTGTTTGTTTATTAATATCAAAGTATATTTGTTATATTTTGTTTTTAACATTTTTAGATGAAGTACCTAATGAAAGAGCTAAAGAAAGTATCAGATCAAAATGTAAGCAATATCTTGATAGAGCTGAGAAACTTAAAGAATATATTGATAAAAATAAAACTCAGAAAAAACCAATGAAAGCTGGAGAACAATCTACAGGGTAAGACTTCAATAAAATAATATTTTTGATCTTTAAATGACAACAGTACAAAAGAAAAAAAGTTTAATTTTCCATGTTACAGTTTTGTGTATTTTCTAGTCAAAAGTAATTTAAAAAATAAAATAAAATTAGAATATATATATATATATATATATATATATATATATATATATATATATATATATATATATATATATATTATATATATATATATATATATATATATATATATATATATATATATATATATTTTTTTTTTTTTTTTTCATACTTTTTTTATATTTCTTTTTATTATAAAATGCAAGAAATTGTAACATGGAAAATTATAACTTTTTTTCTTTTGTACTGTTGTCATTTAAAGATCAAAAATATTATTTTATTGAAGTCTTACCCTGTAGATTGTTCTCCAGCTTTCATTGGTTTTTTCTGAGTTTTATTTTTATCAATATATTCTTTAAGTTTCTCAGCTCTATCAAGATATTGCTTACATTTTGATCTGATACTTTCTTTAGCTCTTTCATTAGGTACTTCATCTAAAAATGTTAAAAACAAAATATAACAAATATACTTTGATATTAATAAACAAACAAAATATGTATCTAAAATTTTTATTAAAATTAACTTTTTTTTTTTCACAATATAAAAACAGCTGTGTAGCTTAAAAAAATTACTGCAAAAACTCGCAATTTATATAAATTGTTACTAGTCACCTCTTTATAGGTAATATCAGTTATTCTTTAAAACATGCTAATGGTAGTACCACAAAAGTTAAGTGTCAGGAATTCATCACATGGGTGTACCTCATTTTATTTATGACTAGTCTACATTATTGTTTCCACCTATCTCCAAGAATGTCCAGTTCTCTGAACCATTACTTGCCGCTTTTTCTCATACAAAAACCACATTCTAGAACTATACAGAATAGCTGGAATAAACATCATTATATTTCTTTTGCATTCATCCAGTTTTTTCTAATGATAATTCCACTGTATAGTTTGATATTTAAAGAATTTTAAATTATTTAGAAGTTGTTTCATTTCCAAATTAAAATTTTCATCTCATTTATAGCAAATATTGTGTTAGGGATTAGTCAACTAGTGAGAAGCCACTACTTATGGGTCTGTCGTTTCTTGTAGCACCGCAGCTTCCCTACAGAGATGATTACGAAGTTTTGAAATCATATTTTTCAATTTAATCATCAAAGTAATTTTAACATTAAAAATGATTTACTTTTAACATATATAAATAAATACTTAAAAACTCATTTCGTCTTCACTGGAGCATATTTTATACTCCCTACTCCAACAATAAAATCCAAATTTCCATAACCATGCCACTTCGTTAACATATAACCTTGTTTATGCTTCAACCAACTAGTAAGTCTTCATTCACATATGACTTCTATTTATATATCAATTTCTTTTATGGTAAAAACCACAATTAAAACAAAATTTGGAAATAATAATAATAAAGTTATTAAATTTGAAAATCCTATACTAATCCCACCTCTACTGACTTAACACAAATGCAGCATATCAAAACATGCAAGCTATTAATTTATTGAATTTGGCTTCTCCAATTATGGTGCATTTTATATGTCTCTGGTTTAATTCTACAAGACATATAGAAAGTAAAAACACTAAATATACATTATGTATCTTATAACAAACATTTGTTAAAAACACCAAATGAAGAGCTATAAGCTACCCTTTCACCAAAACTTTTATAAAATCCGCTTCTTTAAGTTACTCTTTCGCTAATACTTTTACAAAATCCACAAAACGCTCATATCATTTCCAATTCTTAACAATCGCTTAAAAAAAATTCATTCATAAGCATTCAAGAAAAAAAAATCTTAGAGAAAATTTATAAAGATTTTTTCATTGTGAAAAAATTCATTGAGTGATTAATCTTGGTTAATAGGCAAGGTGTATTGCAAAGAGTTTTCCTGGTTAAAATATTGCTAATGAAACTTAATTTGAAAAATTGGCAATAAATTAACAAATAACTTAGCTGTAGAAGCTTTCAAATAATATTCTTTGACTTAGAAAACTTAACCAAAATGAAGGATAACCTGACAAATCAAAAACTAACATTTCATGGCATGGAGAAAGTATTCAACTGCAGTTTCATATAAATGGAGAGCTTCTTTATAGTTTTTGTTCTTATCTTCCTCAGTTGCTTTTGTAACAAGATCAATTGCTTTCTAAAAGATTAAAAGCAAAATATGAAATAAGGGGTTTTCATAGATTATACATAGTTAAAATAAACAACTTGAAAATAAAAATTTCTTTCTGCAAGTAATGTCAACAATTATGGTAAAAAATATATCCACAGTTTTCTACAAAAGTTACTGATAACTTATCATTTAAATTTGACTATTATAACAATTTTAAAAAAGGCTGAATAATTATTTAACAATTTAATAAAATACAGAAAGTATGGTAGTTATAGGGATTGTACCTTTCAGTAAATAATTAGGTACCGTATATATATATATAATTATGGGACTATGTGCAATCAAATTTAGGGAAAGAAAAGAAAACAAAAAAAACATACAGTACCTGTAAAGTTCCTCCACTCATGTTGATTGTGTTATGGAAATTTCTTTTTAAAATAAATGGATATAAGATAAATTACAAAACATCCACATTTACTTTACTCAACTTCAATACTTTGAATTTAATATGGGCTATCCTAAATTGAAAAAATAAAACTATAATAAGAAAAGGTAACTGATACCAGACTGCATTAGCAAAGATTATTGTTATCAGAAAATATGAAGCAAAATAAAATTAAACATGTATATATATTTTTATGATAAACTTTACACACATACAACAATATATACTCCCCCCACAGTGGTGGGGGAGATCTCTGCAAGGCTTGAGTGTCAAAGTGGCTTCTCTGTTACCAAAATGATTGGAGAGAGGAAGACACCACTATGGTTGTCTTGTCTCGCAGTGTGAAAAAAACATCAACTGAGAAAACACATGAAAAGAAAAAACAATGATAAAACATGCCAGGAAATCAAAGTCCTGGTGCCAGCCCTTCCTCATTGGGAGAGAGAGATGAGGGGGATGGAGCTGGGATGAGCGCATTAAACTCTCCTAAAAACAGAAATCAAACCACAAAAGGTGAGAGCCACTAAGACCCCAAGTTCAACTTCCACCGGATGAGTCGTCAGATGAGTCTTCGACAATTCCCAATTCATCAGAACACCAATCAAACAGCAAAAAGCATGACACCTACAATCATAAGGGTGCATTAAGAATGTCTTTAGCAGTGGAAGAAAAGTTGGAAATATTTTGGTGTCACATACAGCAGACACAGTACTTTCCCCAAAAAAGACAAGTAAAAGAGCAAAAGCTGAGACAAGGAAACGTAATAGACAGAGAAAAACTGAGAAAAGATACCAGAGGCGAGGCTCTTAAGTATAGCCACCAAAGTAAGAACTCGTAAAAATCCCACAACAAATGAGCGCGGAGCACAAATTGAGGAAGAAGTAGAAGAGTACATTAGACTAATAAACACAAAAGATGATCATATTAACCCATCTGATGAAAAATGGATTTGGACCTCAGAAAGAAATAAATATCTAATGGAGTGTTACTATATAGAAGAACTTGTCCCAGTAAAGAAAGAAAAAAAATGGAATTTGGAAATATATAGTTGATGAGAGAGTAATTAGTACCAACGATTATATGGAATATAGTTCAAAACAAAATAAATCAGATAGTTCAAGAAAAAAAATGATTAGTCAAACAAGCTGACCTAAACTATAATAGAGAGAGAAAATGAAGAAGTAAAAAAGAAGGACACTCCCAACAAATGAAGATCTAAAAAACAAAAAGAACAAGCAAGAGAATAATGAAAAAGATCTCCAACTGACAAGAGAAACCATTCAGAAAATGCAAGAGAATAGAGGAGTATTGTATCAGTGAAATAGGAAAATAAGAAAAGAGAAAAAATCAAAGGCAAACAAAAACCAGGAAGGTGAAAGAGAAACGAAGCAGAGAAAATATATTTTACTCATAACACCCAGCCTTCGAGAGACATTGAAGACAAAGAGGAGACAGATATAGGGGATGTAATTGAATTATGGATAACTGAAAAACCAAATAATGAACTCATGGAATCAGAAAATGAGTGAAGAAAGCGAAAGTGATGAAGGAACAGAGGAACCTATGAATATTGAACAAAATAACAATGAGGAAAATAAAAGAAATAAAGGAGAGAATGAAGAGACCCAATATACAAGAGAACAACTTGATGGTATGCTACAGAAAATAGCTCATTACAGAGAAATAGATCTGATAGAGGGAATTGACAAAAGACTCAAAATAAATGATCACTTTGAGATGAATAAGCAGATTGGAATAGTCAACAGAGTCCTACCAAGAATATTGCCAATTGATTATGATATTACAGAACTCACAGACTACATTATGCAGTAGGTTGAGCCATAGCAGATAACATGGGAGTTGGAGTGATGAAGGAAAGAAGAGGAACCGGAAAAAGAGAGAATGTAACCCAGGAAGTTTAGACTAGAGAAAGAAATACTAAAATTGAGAAAGGAGATTTCCATTTTAACATCATTTCAGGGAGGTCAGTTGAGATCTGAAGCAGTAATAAGACAAGTACAAAATATAATTCAAAGAGAAAAGTTAGACAAGGCCAAAAATTTATTTTCATGCAATTACTAGAGGAAATTAGGCCCTTCAAGCAAAAAGTTAAAAAGGTTAAGATATGAACGAAACAAAAAAACAAGGAAGAACAAAATCGAATGTTTAAACAAGATTCCTGGAGGATTGTACAGAAAACTGAGAAATGATGAAATCAAGTCACTGAACCTCCAAGAGGAGATTTGAAAGATTTTGAGAAAAAGTTTAATAAAATTCAAAAGACTAACATAACAATGAATTGAGTGGAAGGAAGAAATAATAAATGGCCCGCAAATAAATAATATTAATGAAAGGGAATTTAGAGAAATGTCAAAGAAAAGTAAAGGAAGTCCTCATGAAGCTCAATAATTGGAAAGCACCTGGACCTGATAAAGACCAGAATGTATGGCTAAAGAAGTTTACAGTACTTATCAGCCCCTTAACAAAATGTATAAACAGATTGATAAATGGAAGAAAAGCCATTCCAGAATGGCTGACATAGGAGACATAACCTCATACCAAAAATCTGAGGAAGCTAAAAATCCCCAACAAAATACAGTATAACATGTTGACCAAAAGTATTAGAAAATAATAATAATAATATTAGCGTTGTTCAGAAAAGTGTAGGAAAATAATAATTTAATAAACGAAGAACAGAAAGGATGCATCAGAAATAGTATGGGCACAAAAGACCAATTATATTAATCAACAAAATGATTCTTGAAAATAGTAGGAAGAACCAGAAACATCTAAGAATGACCTGGATAGATTATAAGAAGGCATATGACAGTGCTCCCCATAACTGGATAATAGAAGTATTAAAAATATACAAAATAAATTAAAAAAATAGTAGATTTTGTAAAAGAAGGAATGAGGCAATGGAGGGTCAATTTAAAACAAACATATAATGGAACTGATTGAAGTGGAAAAAATCAACATAAAAAGAGTTTTTTTCAAGGGGGATTCGTTATCTCCACTGCTTTTCATTTTGACCATTAACCCTTTGAACAATTTCATAAACAAATTACAAAACAGTTATAGAGTAAACCCACATAACGAAAAATTGAGCAAACTAATTTCACACCTGTTTTATAAGGATGGCTTAAAATTATCCGCCCCAAACAGACAAGTGACAATTAAGCAGGTGGAGGTAGTGAAGAAATTCTCTGAAGATATATGTATGGAGTTTGGTCTAGATAAATGCGCTTTCCTTACACTCAGGAAAGGAAAAAGAACAGAGAATGAAAACATCATGATTGACAATACCATTAAAAGGCAACTGGAGCAAGAAAATACTTATAAATATCTAGGAGTAGAGGAGTCAGAGGTGGAACATAAGTTGATGAAAGAGAAATTGGAAAGAGAATATTTAAAAAGAACTAAAGCAATATTAAAATCGGAATTAAGTGCTAGGAATAAAAGAGGCCATTAAGACATTCATTAGCTGTACCTATCATCCTGTACAGTTGTGGAGTGATAGACTGGTTTCAGGAGGACTAACAAGATTGATATTAAAACAAGAAAAGTTTTAAATGCCCATAAAATAATATATATATATATATATATATAATATTTATTATATTATATATATATAATATTATATATATTATATTTATTATATATATATATATATATATACTATATACTACTATATATATTATATATATTATATTATATATATATGGACAGATTATGTCTACAATGTACACAGAATGAGAAGGAGGCATGAGTTTGGTGGAGATAGACTTACATATACAAAAGAGAGAAATAAAGCGTTGGGCCAATACCTGGAAAGCGAAGAAAACAAATTCCTCCAATGGGTGTATCAACATGAAAAGTGCAAGCCAACAACAACTTCACTAATTAAAAGAAAATGAACTACATGAATGTGAACAACATTCGAGTGGAACAAGGCCAAAGGCGAGAAGAAAAAACGCAAAAGTCAAAGAAAAATATTAAATAAATTTGAAGCAAAGAGGAAGAAGAAACATATAAACCTGTGGAGACAACAAGCAATGGCAAAAGAATACAAGAAAATCGTAGATGAAAGTTATATGGATAAGGAAAACTGAGTGGAAATATTCACGAGGGGACGATAACAAGCAGAAGATAAAGTGATTATGGCTGCTGTAGTATTGAGTGCTTACACTTACAAGACTGAACAATCAGAACAAGATGGCATTGAAAGCATATAGAAAGAGAACATCAGTCTCAAATGTAGAGTGTGTAACCAAGACACAGAATCTGTCCCTCACATTCCAGCAGGATGTCAGACTGCTAATCAGATACCTATATATACTGAAAGACATAACGCCATCTGCAGATTGATTCATTTTAAATTGTGCCAAAAGCATTGTCACCACACCAGGTAAAAAATCGGGTGTAATATATATTAGTAAGCACAATCTCTCTTAGGGAGGAAATTAACTAAAAGTTAATATAAAGCTATCTATATACCGTATTTAAATGATAAACTAATAATCAATAAACAAATTAAATTTAAAATCAAGTTAAAAATACTATAAAATCTCTGATACAGACTGAAAATTAAATATCATCAATTTAAGAGAAAACATGTAATAAAAATACTAAGTAACAATTAATCAAAGTAACATATTAAGAAGAGATAAATAATTAAAACTGTATATAGACCGATAATATCATTAGACGTCGGGCAGGGTGACTTGGACCACTTTAGGTATAAGTCTGCTCCCAACTTTCCCTAATGCACTTTTTGGAATTTTTTTTTTTTTAAATTTCAAGCATCTATTAGGTATAGCACAAAAAAATAATAATGTAATTTTAATAATAAAAGTTTTATTAAAGTTTTAATAAAGCTCATTCAGCCTGACCTTGGAGGGGTGAATCGGACCATCTGTTTAAATTCCTCTTTTACGTATAAATTCAATTTTATATTTTAATTTTTACTTAATATAATAATTAATTTATCAAATTAAATTTGTAATACGTAATAAATTTTATACCAAGTTGAAATTTCATTTCCCTGTGTTTTTCCCTGTTTTTTCCTGTTCTTCCAAAATTTTCCCTGGACTGAAAATAAATGATAAAAAACATCATTTTTTCTTTATATCAAAGAAAGCTGAAAAAATTGATATAACTTAAGAGCCACCCTCTAACCATCCCAGTAAACAATTTTCTTGGCCAGCTTTCACAAATTTAAATGACATCATACAATTTGACATTTTACAAGTGAAATTTATATTTGCATTGAAAAATTTTTAAACAACTTCCAAAATTATTTATATAGCTTAAAGTTATAATTCCAATAATTTAATTTTCTAAATATCTGCCAAATATGTTTACCAGGTCCCTGCTTTTGCTTTCTTTTCCCTTTTTTTTTACTTTATTCAAAATAAAAATTACAAAAACAAAGGCTACACAAAAAATATAAAAACATTTGCAATTTTCTTTTCTCTAAAATGAAATAAAAATATTTTTTCCATTTTCTCTTAAAACAAATAAAAATTATTTAATTCTAAACTAAACCTATAAATAAGTACATTAATCTTAAAAAAAAAAAAAGTGATGACTGTTAAAGAAAAGCTATTTTCTCTTCTAAAATATTAAGTTGTTTTTTGTCTCTTTGACAATATTTCTCTTAACTTCTTCAGCCTCTTTATTCTCAGCTGCCTAATTTCCTTTTATTTATTTTTTTGCACCTTCCAGAGTTTCTGCTTCTTTTGCACATTTTTTTTAAGTATGTTTTATACTCTGAAGAAGCATTGCGGCAGTTATGACATCATCTACATTGTAATACAATAATCAACCCCTCCGGTATTTTTCATTTCTTCAGCAATAACTCTTTTTAACAACTGACTCTTCTTCACACAATTTTTCTTGTAGACAATGTTTGTTTGTCGAGAAACCTCTCTTTAAGAAGCATTCCCATGAAATAAAGAAAGAATCCGTGGTGTTACAAAGTTTTTGTTTCTTTTTGAACGTTTACATTTTTAAAAATTTTCAATGAAATATTTTTGATCGAGTCTATCTTCCTTCCCATCAAAATTTTTCAGAAGTTCAGGGAATAGGAATTAGATATCAAAAGTTCATAATCCTCTTTGATTATATCAGCCGTCGAACCATCAATTAGCTTGATATCAATGAATTTTTTCAACACACACATTAATTCTTTCAGAGTTATAAAGCATTACCTTCGGTGACAAAACAACTTAATGCCTTTTGTGATGGGAATATTTAAGAGGACTTCTTTCTACTAACTTCTGGATAAGTACTTGCAAGAATTAACATTCAATCTTCTCTAAATTTTAAATTCTGGATACGAGTTTGCAGTCTTCGAAGTGCATTCCTAATTCCCTCTTTTGCTTGTATGATACAGGTCCATATTTTCTGCATTTATGCATTTTTTTTTTTATCTTTAACGTTAATTTTATTAAAACTTTTGTGACGTCTGAACAATAAATGTTCTGTTTTAAGAATTCTTTATCATTAAAACGTTTTTAACTAAGTGACTGGTCTTTACGTTGAAACTCATAGATAGTCCTTTCATCCATTAATTTTTTTTTTTTTTTAAAGTAAGGATGCTAAACCAAATACACATAAAATAGGAAAGTTTATCTTTGCTCACACAAAGGACTGAGCATATCTGCGAATTCAAAGAAACATCTTACTTAAATTCGTATTGGCAACAATTCAAAGCTCTATTGGAAAATATGAGCTTTGAATTAACAGTCAAACACCAATTATTTCAGCTTTTCTGTACATCTTTTGCCTTGCTAAAAGAGACATCCAAGGTAGAAACCAACTGAGGCTCCCTAAGAAAAAGAACTTGAATGCAGAATTATTCGTTTGCAACTGTTTAGAATTAATGAACAGTACCCAGTACTTTGCTTAACAAAATTGTTTTCATCATGTCCGTCGAGCTGGATTTTAAGCATTTAGTGATGATGCTCTGGTGTTTTTTGCTACTTGCATGACTTTAATGGATCTTGTTGCCATATTGGAAAAGGGAAAATTCTTCTTGCAGTAATGCACAAGACAATAATAGATATAACGATTTTTGTCTCTGAGCTATTTTGACCATTCTGAATGCAAAGTGGAGTCAGCCATTGTAAATTAAAAATGGCTTTATTATAGATTTCACCTTCATTCTACATTATTTAAAACAGTTTTGTGTACATTCTTCCATAAAGGATAATATGAAAATGATGAAATTAGTTAAATGCGCTGATACTGCAGGATTGAATAAATTTTAATAAAAATAAATTATAAAGATTCCAAAACACAGCCCTATAAATTCTTAGGCTAAAAAAGTCGATATTATAAATTTTTTAACTTAATTTTACTCCATATTGGGACTTATTCAACAATTTAAATTCTAAGTACTATGAAGAGGAGAATCAAGAATGATATTCTTGTGGCTCTACTTTCCTCCTCCTTCAAGACAAAAACACTTTTCTAACATCCCTTGACCCAACTGAGCTTCCTTAAGATCTCCCTTTTTTAAGATAAACTTCGAAGCAATATTGTCTTCACTATACTTCTTTACGGGTTAAAGCAAAAATGATGCTTGATATAATAAATTGGATTGGATATTTTATTTTCCCTGTGTTTATTCCCTGTTTCCCTGTTTTTCCCTGCACACTTTTCATTTTCCCTGTGTTTTCCCTGTTTTCCCTGTTTTCCCTGTTGGTACTACACACTTGTAATAAAATGTCAATAATTTGATACATAATAAGAATAAAATAAGGTGCTGACCGATTCACCCCTCTCCGCCTCAAAAATTTGGATACTTTTTTGAATTTTTAATCCTTCTATACAAATTTTCATTTTTATTTTAATTTTTTACCTATATAAGTAACTATTTATTATATTAAATTAATTATACATTAATAAAAAATGTCAATAATAATTAGTAAAATACAAAAAACCAATATGCGTGGTCCGATTCACCACTCATCAATTGTACGGAGGGGTGAATCGGACCAAGTTAGGCCCCGTGATTTTGCCACTAATACTGTTTGGATCAAAAATTTACTTTGCCAGTTTAAAGCTAACATACTCGAGTGTATACTCTGAAAAAATAATTAAATCCATCCACAATTTTTCATTTTATAACGAAGTTAAAAAAACTCACATTTTTCAAAAGTGAAATTCTATTGAAGGGCATTTTGTCCTTAATTTTTAACATTTTTTTAAAAAATAAAAAAAAACAGCTACTCAGCAAATAAAATCTAATATTCAATTGTATACTTACTGCGTGGCCTATTAATGAGCGAAAAAAAAAATTTTTCATTTTTTTTTATTTTTATTTTATTTAGAGTGGACCGAATAACCCCTCCTAAAGAGGCGGGCCCGGTCACCCCACCCGACGATATATGATAATAATAATAACAATAGTGATAAGTATGATAGTATAGAAAGTTAATATATTTTTTTATCAGATTTCCCCCCCCCCCCCAGTTCAAATTTTTTTTGTTCACTACAGTTGTATAATTGAAGGTTATTATTGTTGTTATTGTTATTGGATTTATTAGTTCCCTCGAGCACCTGCCACTACAGTACCTATAGAAAAGAGATAAAGCACCAACATCACACCGCAAAGATAGAGGGTCAAGTGAATATGAAGAAAGTCGAAAAGAAAGCTCAACCTTACCGCGAAAATCCAATCTAGAGCTTCACGGTACCGCAACGGACCCTCACTATGACATCTTATCAATGTGGGGTTCATCCCTTGACCCAGGTGAGCTACAACCATAACCCCTCACAAAACCCAAGCCATTCACTCCTATTATGCACCTTTCTTCTTGCCTCTGCCAAACTCACATTTCTCTCCTCCAGGCATTCCTTTACTGACTCAATCCACTTTTTCTTCGGTCCCCCAGTCGGTCGATTCCCACCACACTCACCACCATACATCCGTTTAACCAACTGACAATCTTTCCATCCCTTCCACATAACCAAACCATCTCAACGTACTTTCATTTATTCTCTCATTTACCCCTTTCTTCACACCACACAACTCTCTAATACGTTCATTCCTCATTTTATTAATTCTTCTCAACCTAACACACCCCTAAGACTTGTCCATCTGGAGCACATTGAACTTTTAGATCTATACCTCTTATTTCCAGACCATAGTTATCACTACTATACATAAACAGGTAAAACAACATTACCCTCATGTAAGACCCTAGCGCACTCAAGACTTAGTCCCTTTACATCCACCAATGATTTAATTGCACCAGCCACCTTCCTGCCATTCACAACTTCCCTACAACACTCTGCATCATCCATTCCCTCTTCATCCAACATTTATCTTAAATATTTAAACTCGACACTTTTTCCAGCTGTTCACCATCTAACATAACTTCACACCGAGGACTGTCCTCACTCACAACCACAACCTTACTCTTATCTACATTTACCTTTAAACCCCTCCTTTAACACACCCCACCAAATCTCTCTACCAATCCTTTCAAACTCTCTTCAGATTCGCCACACAAAACCAGATCATCTGCATATAATACCGTAGGTATTGAACCCTCCACTCTCTTCCATTTTCCATCATTCTAACACCATCCCCTGCCACCTCCACCTCTAATTTTTTCATAACCACATCCATATACAAATTGAATAACTAAGGAGACATAACACATCCCTGCCTCACTCAGCTATTAAGGGGGCGTTGCGCGTATGGATTTCCTAACTTTTGAGGGTAGAAATCATCAATTCTATGCCCATTTTTAGGGGGGTTTAACACTTTCTAGTGTAGAATTTTATGCTCTTTCGAATGGTCTGGTTATTTTTAACAGGCAAGAAATATTTTGTTCACAATTTACAGGGGGATACGGGGGGGGTATTCAACTTTGGTAAGTCATAAATGAAAAATCCCGATAACCTTTTTAATATTTATGTGATCAGCATGAAACTTTCGGAGCAAGTATAGTTGGAGAAAATCATAAACTAAAATAACATTTCTTTGTACTAGGATGGAGAACGAATTTGCCTCTGTGCATGGGAAATTTCTAAATTTTCAAAAGTTTCCCATATGCAGCAGCAAACCCTGAGTTTACAAACATCTTATCTAAACAAAAATGTTAAAACCTTGCCTCAGTAGTATATGATCTACAAGTTTCGTATTGATTGACAAAAAAAATAAAAATTATCATGTATTTTTCGTAGCAAAAAAAAAAAAAAAAAAAAAAAAAAAAATTGGAACTGGTGACATGTAACTTTTTTTATATTTACTCGATTTTCCAATGAAACTTTCAAAGCTTGTGTACCTCTACAAGATTATACATATTTTATTTAGAATTACATTATTGTTATTGCCCAACAGTTTTGCCGCTGATAGTGAGAAAACTTTGAAAACTTTGAAATGTCCCAATGCCAGGCAGCGACAAATCGGTTGGGTAGACAAAAATTTTCTCTAAACAAAAAAATGTCTACCTTCCCCCCATTTATATACGCTCTGCAAATTTCAAACTGATCGTATTAAATAATAATTAGTTTTTTATGATTTTTTATTTTGAGTTGCCGAATTTTTTTTAATGATTGGTGTCACGCAACATATTTATTATTCATCTGATAAGAATGAAAAATTTTTATGGCCTTTATAACTCGACAATATGCACATCTTTTATTTGGATAAATTTTCTGTACGCCCAATGGTTTTGGTACTATGAACCAGGAAAACACTTTAAAAATTTATAAGTTCCCATGAAACAGCGGGGCATAAACGTTTGTATATAAGCAAAAATGATCTTAAACAATATGCTTATCCTTCTATTATACGCATGAATCTGAAAGTTTCGTATTAATTGGATATATAATAAAAAAGTTATTACGATTTTTTCTTTTTAGTTGCCAAAAAAAAAAAAAAAAAAAAAATTTGAGCAAATACTTGATGGCAATTAACATTTTAGATGGCCCTCTTAATAAACAGAACTTTTTGAAGTTTGTAAATTGATTGATTAAGATTTCAGTAGATAAATTTGTTGTATACCCAACGCTTTTGGCCACTGGTCACAGTTCAACTTCTTGACTATTTTATAAAAAACTGTTTTTTTACATTGAGCTGCTATCTCGGGGGTATAAAAAAATCCAACACTAATTTTATATTTTTTCTTTTTTATTATTTCAATAGTGTTTCATTAAAATACATTTTGATGCTAAGTTTCATGAAAATATGTAAACATTTGCCATTTTCATAAAAACTTTTAAATTTTATGGGAAAAAAAATGTTTGCGAATTAGCAAAAAAATCAAAATAAAATTTTTTTTCTCTATAACTTGTATAATTTGTGCAGTTATTTTCATTAAAACAACACCAGAAAAGTTATACAGCATTTTTATTTGCAAAAATCCTTTTTAGTTCAGCAGAAATTCACTGTTAAAAATTGCTGATTAAAAATGTTAAAAAAATAACTGAACTCATGATATTTGGGAAGAAATTACACAAAATCTAAACACCTTTTTGCATATGTCATCAAAAACAAATATTGTCGAGAAATTCTTTCCTCTTTCGAATGGGTCTATAATTTATCCCAAAAAAATTACATTAGTGTTGTTAGGAATCCTTACGTGCAACGTCCCCTTAATATTAAACCACTCACTTTTGACTCTTATTTATTTCAAGAGATATTTTTCACTATCGACATTTATACTTTGAATCCATTCAGAAACTTATACATCATATATAACTAACACCTGTTATAGAGCTTCCCTATTAATCCTATTGTATGGCTGTTGCAAATCCATAAAACAAATACAATTTATTTTTCTCCTCCCTCTTTCCCAATCATTTGTTTCAATGCAAAGATTGGATCCACACATCCTCTACCTTTACTAAAGGCACCTTGTTCTTCACCAATCAGTCCTCAGTCACTCGACGCACTCTTTTCGACCAAAATACCAGGCATATATCTTCCCTACAACACTTCATAAACGCTAATCTCCACTATAATTACCTACAGTTACCTTATCCCACCTTACCCTTATATAGGATAGTATTATTGCTCTCCTTCCAATCCCTCGGAACTTACCCTCCATTAAACGCTTTGTACACCACTTCCAATCCATCACATTATCATCTCGGCCTATTAAACATTATACTATTTTACTGGATAATGTACCTTTCTAGAACAACAAAATCCTTTTCTGGGTCATTCC
>JABUQX010089471.1:10000-19197 GCA_015478945.1 Trachelipus rathkii | reverse complement strand
CGGTGTGCTTCGTTCGATCGGATTGGGTGTTTAACCGTTTCGCATTTATCGTGAGAAACGCTTCGCTTCGTGCTTGCCGCTTCCAGCGAATTAACGCAATTTTAACCACGGTTGTGGATCCATAAGAAATTCAGCTTCAATTAACCACTTCTAACTCTAATTTCACTGAAAATTTTGCTCCCACTATTTCAGACTCCGCTCCGGGTCCGGCTCGGGTCCGGCTCCGGGTCCGGCTTCGGCTCCGGCTCTAATTATTTATTAAGGTTTCAGGTTTCTAGTCTTTGTGTAAATTTTCTCAAGCCTAGAAACATTGTCTATATAAAATATTTTCCTACAATCCCTGATGATAACCATAGATTATTCTTTCAGACTTCCCTACAGCGGAGGCATTTATTACAGAAGTTCTTCATTCAACATTAGTTTCCAATGAGTCCCTCAAACAGTGATCGGAAATAAGAATGGACGTCCATTCATTCACAGGTACTCGTTCATTCTTCTCCAGTAAAAATAATTTTTATATTTTTGCTTATAATAAATAGAGGGAGAAACCTCTCCTCTCTCTCTCTCTCTCTCTCTCTCTCTCTCTCTCTCTCTCTCTCTCTCTCTCCAACACTCTATATATATATAAATATATATATATATATATATATATATATATATATATATATATATATATATATTATATATATATATACTATTTTATATATATATAAATATATATATATATATATGTATATATAACTATATATATATGTAGCTATTATTGACAATAATAATAACTGTGTATATATACAATAATAATAATAACCTCTAACATATAATATATGTAATAGCCTTAATAATAATGATAGCCAGCCTGCTCAGATTATATCGTAATTTTCATCAAATTAAAACGGCTAGTCTCAATGGCATTAGAAGTATGGAAATAATAATAATAATATATGTAATAAATATGTATATATAATATATATAATATATAATATATAATATATATATATATGTATATGTAATATATGTAACTAATAATAATAATATGTATATATAATAATATAATATGTATGTATATAAATATAACCCCTTAAGTAATTTCACTCTGCTGGGATTGAACCTGGTCCCTAGCAGATAAACGCGTATGTGCTTGACCAGCTGTATATTCCACGGTTTGTAAATTTATTTCACTCCAGTGCGGTGCTCTGTTTGACCTACACTTGAGTGTGGACGGGGAAGAGCGCTACGTTGTGGTTCCCTGTTTGGTGGGTGATATATTCACCACAGGAACAATTCTCGCGCTCTACTTTTAGTCCATCGTGGTGTTGTGGTCAAGCTTTTTATACACTTGATTCATCTTCTGGGAAACAAAGGTTCAATCAATATGGGAAGTACATTATCAACCACTATCACCACTGCGGAAGGTGTGGGGATAAAAGCGGCTTATCTTATCAGCCTTGCTTAGCAATAATAGTAACCAGCAGCAGCAGTATATGTAACAATAACGCAGCAACCCAGCCTTAGTAGCGTATATATATGCTGCTGCCTTGCTGCTGCTACTGCTACTGTATATATATCGAGTGGCGAGGGCTGGCATTTCCAGCAGTCATCGCTACAGTTCCCGGTTCCCTATTTCGTTGATGATTATGTATATATATATAATATAATAATATATATATACATATCTTATATAATATCAGCCCTTAATAATATAATAATATCTGTAGCAGCCAGCCACAGCGTATGTATATGAAGTATATAATAATATATAATATATATCTTAATATATATATATGTATATGTAATAATAATAATAATATATTATATATAATAATAAATATAATATATCCAACATAATATATTTAATATATTTAACTATGTAATAATACAATAATAGCATATATATATATGTGTTTACATAATATACGATAATAATATAGCCAATAATATCATATATATATATAACCTTATATCTTCTATATATATATATAGCATATATATGTATATATATAACTAACATATGTATATATATATAGCCAACCAATATACCAGTGTATATACAACCTCCTGTGACCGAAACTATTCCAGATTTAGTAACTCTGTGGCATGAAAATTAACTTTTTATGTCAAGCTAGCTTTCTTCTTAAATTTAACTGTTATAACCCACCTAGTTATACGATCCGTGCTCTCACTATGAAATTTTATTGGTCTCCGTGTTATCAATAGATGTAAAATTTGTAGAATTGTATCATGTTCCGTGTGAGAAATCGCCTTTCTGCAAGAAAACATTTCCCTAACTCCTTCAGCCCTCTCTCCTTAGCTCTTACCATCAAACCCAGAAATCATCCATGTTGCTCTCTATTTTGCACTCTCTCTAGCATATCTAAGTCTTTCTTTAAATAAAAGGCCCAAACTTGTGCACAATACTCTATTATTGGCCTAACTTAGCTATTATACAGTTTGATTATTACTTCTTTACTCTTGAAGGAACTTCACGGTTTATATATTTCCTAGCATTTTCTGTTCTATTTTCTTTTTTTTTTTTTTCCAAGCACTGATTAGCTACTTTCAAATTACTGTTTATAAACACCTAAATCTTTCTTGGTCCACAGACTCAAGCCAATCCCCATTCATATGCAGTTAAAACTTTTATTTGAAACCTAGGTGAAGAACCTTACAATTTTACTATAAAATTCATTTATCCATTTCATACTGAAAGTTTATCAAGATCATACTGAATCTTCACAAACCCCAACACTATTTCCCAACAGAACTATACAGTTTGGTATCTGCAAACTTAAACTTTGAAACCTTGCATTTAATTCCATCACCCAAATCACTTTTATATCGGGAAAAGAAGTGTCCCCAGCTTTAAACCATGTGAGGGGACACACTCTTCACTATTTCCCATGATGACTTATTACCATTTGTACACACTGTTTTCTATTCCGCAACTACTCTTTAATCCAACCAATTCTCTTAGTTTCCACCACCCGACCCTGTTTCACCACTAACCTTCTCTATAAATGCACCATTTTCGGCTCCTGTGGTAATCTGACCACTGACCTTATATCTCTTAATTTCAATGCTTTCCTCTCCAACAGCTCCATCCTGCCCTATGCGTTTTTCTGGCACTTTGGTGGGCTGATTGGAAGGCCTTACGTCGGTCTACGCTAACTATAATTGGAATGACTGCTTTGACTCTGATGACGCTTCGGCTTCTGCCGCTAAGGTGGGAGCTGTATAATCGTTGATGGGAAGAGCAGGTTCATTCCTTCTTCGACTAAATCTTTCTCTCCTCATAGTCATAGTTCCGATCGTCTTGTTCTCTGGCCATTTCAGGCTAGAGACAGCGCAATATCGAAGGTAAGCCTCGTTCTCCCTGTCACTCTTTCGCTAATTTTCACTCAGCTAGAAATGTTTGCAGGGATACTCTTCGACGAGCAAAAACGAGGCTTTCATCGAAACGAAAGTGTGCTTTAGCCTCCTTGGATCTCCCTGCTAGCTCAAATCTTTTTAAGCGCTCTTGGCCAAAGCATCTCTAGCTAATTTCTGTAATCCTCTTTTGCCCTCTTATTCGATCTGATGGCTCTGTTGCTTACTCTCCAACTGAAAAAGGCCAATCTCTACGGCCTCCTATTTTCCTCTAACTCAACCTTGGACGATTCTGGCATTCCTCCTCCTTCTACTTCTCTCTCAGGTGTCCTGGGTCTTTACCTGTGATTATTTGTTGATCCGGGTACACGAACTGAATCTATGGTTTGGAAGGCGGGTATTTGAATGGCATTCTCCCCGAGTTTTGAGGGAGATATTATGTGTGCTGACCCCCGCCCCTCGTTCAACTATATTCTCTATGTGTCACAACACTAGCACTTTCCCTCAGTGTTGGAAGCACATGTCAACCTATTCCGAAAAAAGGAGGAAGCCGCTCTGATCCTTCTTACTCGCCCTATGGCTCTCACTTGTATTCTATCTAAGATCTTTGAAACACTTCATCTCAACTCTCACTTCTTAGGCCATCTGGAATCTAATTCTCTTCTTTCCGATTCACCAGTACGGCTTTCGGCGTTCAGGTCTACTGGCGATATACTTTCCTATTTAACCGATTTATGGTTTCCGCTCTTAGGAACTACGAGGAGACTTGCGTGTTGGCGCTCGACATATCAAAAGCATTTGACCAGGTATGGCACGAGTCACTGCTCTCCAAACTCCCCCTCCTTTGTGTTTCTTACTCCTTCTCTTTGCTTGCATTCATGTCTAAGCTTTCTTTCATGTCGCTCAATATCGGATGGCTGAGGTTGATGGAGCGACTTCTTCTCTTTTTCTGTCAATAGTGCTGTTCCTCAGGGGTTCGGTCTTATCTCTACTTTATTCCTACTTTTCATTAATGAGCTTCTCACCTGCACATCTAACTCTATCCTCTCATGCCGTTGACTCGACCCTTCACTCTTCAACTCATTTCAATTCTGCTCTACTTCTTTTACTTCTAGAATTGCATCTCGTCTTTAATCTTTCCGATTCTATTCTCGCTGATCTGGATAGAATTTCCGATTGGGATCGTCTCCTCAACCTTTTGAAATTCAATTCTTTAAAAACTCAACTTCTACAAAATCTCCCTCTAAGAAACACCTTCTAACTTTCCCTACTAACTTTCCTATCTCTTTCGACAATTCTCTCGTCTCTCCTGTTGACAATATAAACATCCTTGGCCTTACATAAACAAAAAACTGTCTTGGAAACCTCACATCCCAACGGTTGCGGTTGCTAGGACGGCTTCAAAGAAACTGGGAGTTCTGTTTGGGCTTGCGAGACTTTTTTTCTCTTCTCAGTTACTCAGCTATACAAGGGTCTCTGCATCACGCCCTTGTATGATGTGTTCTCATATCTTTGGGAGCTCTGGTTTTCACCGGCTTTTTGGACGGGGTCGAGTCAAAAGCCAAAAAACACTGTCCTGTACTTTCCATTTCATTTGACCCTCTATCTTTGCGGCGCCATGTTGGCGGTACTTTTATCTCTTCTTTTCATAGGTACCACAGCGGCGGAGTGCTCGAGGGAACTTACCACCGTGTACCACCACCTTTACGACGCCCTCGTAGCACAGAGTGCTGTGTCTGCCACGAGTTTTTGTGTGGATCTTGAAGTAACTCAGGCTAGTTCCGCTGGTGCTTCGCTAGCACCCTGCCACCTCTGTTCTGTAAGAATTCTCTTCATCTTCTGTGTTAACTGCTGAATTTAATCTCACTCACTTTGAAGCCTGCGTCTGTTCTCATCTGCATGTTGCGCTGACGAGATGAAACTTTGGTGGTACCTTCCACTCCCTGAATAGAGACTCTGCCGTGGAGTGGTGGTGACAAGTAAAAACAAATGTACCACTCCACCTGTGCCACATTGACCCAACTGGCTAAAATCGGCCTTGTGTGGGGACCTTAATCAGGGATTATCAACAACCCAGCCTTGTGTATATGTATGTATATAACCTTATTTAACAATAATATGTAACTAATATGTATATGTAACCCAACCAGCAATATATATAATATGTAGCATAATATATATAACTATAACACTGTTATAATAATATTAATATATATATATATATATATATATATATATATATATAATAATAATAATAATAACAATATATATATATATAATAACCTTATATATATGAATATATATTTATATAGGCTTGGATAGTGAAAAACTAGAGAGGCTCCCAGAAGTTTGACTAAATTAGAATTGGAAACAAAGAGGGAAAATTAAGAAAACAGCAAAAAATCAAATTCATAATAAATTTCAATAATAATAATAATAATAATAATAATAATAATAATAATAATAATAATAATAATAATAATAATAATAATAATAATAATAATAATAATAATAATAATAATAATAATAATAATAATAATAATATATTTGGTTATTTTTCAAAGTAGTTTCCCATTAAAATACAGTTTTCTTTCAAGGAAAACGAATTTTTGCCAATATTTTAAGCTTGTTTCATTATATTTCGTACTTTATAAAATATATATTTTTTCTAAAGTAAGGAACTTTAATTGACTTATTTTTGTAAAAAGAGTAAAATTTATTATTGTATTTCACTGATTCTAATAATAATTTATGAATTTATAATTTCTTTAATAATTTACTATATTTCAGAAGTCCGAAGTTTGAACGAAATTTTAAAGTACTTATGCTTTAATATGAGAAACAAATTCGCTCAAATAGTTCTTCAGCGACAAATCTATAGATGAGCTAGCCATGTTATATCACTATACATTTTTGGTGCAATTTGATTGGCGTAGAGATGTGAACATTATATAATAATACTGATAATGTGCTCGCAATTGATCCGACAAATTTACAGATTACCTGGGCATGTTATATTAATATTAATTCATTGTAATTGATCCGCTTTTTCAAGCGCATTTATATATATATATATATATATATATATATATATATATATATATATATATATATATATATATATATATATATATATATATATATATATGCTGTTCTATATATATATATAATGAAAAATGAAAATATTATTGATTTGAAAATTGATTTATTTTGTCATCTGGTCAGTCATCTCTGCATCAATAGATGACTGGACGCTTCGCCACTGATATATATATATATAACCTTATATATGTATATATATATATATATATATATATATATATATATATATATATTTATAACATTCTTTATATATATATATATATATATATATATATATATATATATATGTTTATATATAAAAAAATATATATATATTTATATCTGCTGCGGCCGTGGAGCTCAACCCTACCACTATGTAGCCAATAGCCCAATAACCTTATAATATATGCTTAATAATAATAATATATATATATATATCTTTATATACACATATGTATGTAAGCGGTGGTGATAACTGTAATATATATATATAATATAATATATATAATAATAATAATAATAATAATATATATATATATAACTATTTATATAAATATAACCAATAATAATAATATATATATATATATATATAATAATATATATATATATTAACAATAATATATATATATACCAATATATATATAATATTCTTTATTTGTAATATATATATGTATATATATATACTCTTAATAATAATATATATATGTATATGTATATAATAATAATATATATGTAATATATATATGAAAAAAATATAAAAAAACAATAATAATAATAATATGTATATATATATATAACAACCAATAACATAACAATAATAATATAATAATATAATAATAATAAGCCAATAATATATATGTACATATGTAATATAATTTGTATCAATAATATGTACAATAATATGTAATAACAATAATAGCCAATATACAACCTTATAATAGCACCAATAATAGTATATATAGCAGCAGCAATAATATATATATGTATATATATATGTATATATATAGATATATGTATAATAATATATGTATATATAATAATAATATATAATATAATATATATATGTAATAATAATATAATATATATAATATATGTATATATATATTAATATATATGTTTATATATATATAATAATATATGTATATATATATATATATATAACTATATTGCTATATATATATAATATATAATATATATAATATATATATATATATATATATATATATATATATATATATATATATATATATGAAATATATATACATATATATATATATATATATATATATATATATATATATATATATATAATATATATATATATATATATATATATATATATATATATATATATATATATATATATATATATATATATATATATAAGTATATATATATATATATATATATATATATAATAAGTTCAATAAATACTGGCTGGAAGTGATGAGTGTGTTTTCAAGTCTCTCTCTTCAGCACTAATTCCAAAATATATATTTTTTGCATTACTTTTTATGTTATTGTGTTATGGCACAAGGCTACAATATCTAACAGATAGCGTTTATGATTTTAATTCCTCTAATTTTAGGATTCGATTATTTTAACCCCAACGGAATCGACTCACTTCGACCCAAACTATTTCGAATCTCCAAAAGAATTCCGACCGGAAAGGTTTTTGACTACAGAAGGGAAATTTAATGCACCGAGAGAGGGATTATTCCCATTCGGAATAGGTAAATTTCAATACTTAGAAAATTTATAATTTTTCCTGTTCTTATTTATCTAATTATTTCCATTTATTCATAGATTTATTTGATTTTTAGTATTTATTTACTGTATTTATATATTTATATTTGTTTAAATAAGCTGCAATATATATTAAGACAATACAATATTATTTATTAAGGTAAACGTCAATGCATTGGTGAATCATTGGCGAGGATGGAATTATTCATCATCATAACAAATCTGGCTCAGAATTTCAGCTTCTCTGCTCCTCCTGGAAAAACAATCGATATTAGTCCAAATGACATACTCATAATCAATAAGCCAAGAATGGAACAAGATATTGTGACCACCATTCGAATATAACCGACATAATGAAATTGAAAGACCATGTTTGATTAAAATAAAAGGATAAAAGTTTATAATTCCATGTTCAATTGATTAACTTTTTTAATTAAAATGAATGACAAAGATTATATATATATATATATACCGGTATATATATAATAATATAATATTTATATTATATATAAAAAAAATATAAAAAAAATAATATATATATATATATATATATATATATATATATATATATATATATATATATATATATATATATATATTATACTATATTAAATTAATTATAAAACATATATTATATATATATATATATATATATATATATATATATATATATATATATATATATATATATATATATATATATATATATATATATATATATATATATTTTATATATATATATATATATATATATATATATATATCAGGGGCGTATACATAGGGTAGGCAGGGTAGGTAGCTCCTACCCAATATTTCTGAGTCTTTTTAAAATAAAATAAATTAAATTGATTTTTAAATGAAAAAATTTTATATGAAAGTGAAAAAAAAAGAAACTAATTTATAAAAAAAATTAAAAAAAAACAACTACTTTAGTAATAACGGTTATAATAATTAAATTAATTTGGAAATTTTCGCTCCTACCCTATTCCTAAGAGTGAATTTCTTTG
>JABUQX010089470.1:7500-57587 GCA_015478945.1 Trachelipus rathkii | reverse complement strand
AATTTAATTATTATTTTTTACAGTGTATACACTCGAGATTTTTTATGAATTTTGAAATAAAGAAAGAAAGGGATGAAAAGAAAAAAAATATATATATTAAAATCTATTTAATTCTAATTTTATTTTTTATTATCATTTTTATATTTTATATAGTAATTATGATTAATAAGGAATTTTTAAATTTCTAGTTATTATGGAAAAAATAATAATGAATTTTTTTTTTTTTTGGAAAATATTATATAAAATTATATTTTGTAATTTTTTTTATTAATTTATTAATTATTTTTTTTACTAATATATAAGAATTTAAATTATGGATGATTATTTTTGGAACCCTGAAATGGATTAGACTTTGGCTGAGTTGTCTCATTACAAAAGTAATATAAGCTAAATTTTATACAAGAGTTCGAAAAATATAATAATTATATTTATTGAATATTTTATTATAAAAAAATCTAAGAGGATGTTTTTTGAAAAAAAATAAAAAAAACAAAGTTTTACATATATTATAATTAATATTTCTAAAAAAATTAATTAGTAAGTATTTTATTTTTATTATAGTTCACTTAAAAATTTATTTTTTTTTATAGATTACAAACCTTTCAAATAGGTCTAAAAAACCTGTATATTGGTAGTGAGTAAGTTTTTGAGCTGCAAAATAAAGAAAAAAAATTTATGATATATCACATAATTTAGATTTTTCCTTTTTCTTCTCAAAACTAGATTGGAAAATTAATTTAACAGTTTTCGGTAAAATTTTTTTCTTAGTGTGTTTTTTTTTTCACCTTTTCAAATAGGTGTCTAAAAACCCTGGCCTTATACTTTGAAATCAGTGAGCTCCTGCTGGAGGAAGAATGTCTCTTAACACACGCACTCTTTTCTAAAGCACAATATTTTGACCTATGGTCGGGCTACATGCGATGCAGAAGAAAGATAACAAATCTAAAATTCTTGATATTGTTTTGGCATACCAACCGAGACTATCCAAGCTTTTTTTTTTTGTGATTCGTGATACATTTTTTTATATTTTTCTTCTTTTTTGCTCTTGTGGATACATTTTAGTATAATAATTATAATTCATATAATATTATTGTTTATTATGATATAATTAAGGAAATGTTTTGTAGTTTACTCTCCGGGGATTTTTTATTTTTGATGAGGAGAGTAGACTTGTATAGAGTGATATCTAGAATATTATTTCTCCTTGGTGTATTATCTTTGCACGAGATACTTCTGGGAAACAGTTTTAAGATTTACTCTCCTATGGTTTATTTTTTATTTTAGATGACCCGTCGAGGTATGACTGCCTGAAATTATTAGTTATATTCTCTACCACGTTTTTACTCTCCGGTATTAAATTTTGAAGAGGGATGTTCTGAATGCAATTTTTTTTTTTTAGTTTCTCTCCGGTACTTTGAGAGGATTTCTGAAGCAGGTTTTACTTTGTTAGATTGAATCTGCTTACCTGTTCGGAATTATTGTCATGTGATTGTGATGGATACCCAATTATCTGTGCGCTCGGAATACATGTTTATTTTGAGATTAGATTTTGTTCTCGTGCCAATTATACTATTTTTTTTTTATGAATTATTTTTCATGCTCAAGTTTTATTTAATATATTTTCTTCTTCACTTTTCTTCTCCGGTATTTTGAGAGTAGGTTCAAACTGATTATTTTTATACGGTATGACATGTAATGCATTCACGTGAATTTTATATGTAGATGTGTTTAAGAATTATTAATCGCTTCATTATATCTTCATTTCACCACTCACTGGTGATCTTGTTTCAGCTATTTATTTTTGTTTAATGTATACATGCGGTTTTGATATTATATGAGTATCGTTCTAGAAATGTGTCTGTCTTCATCAATATTTCTTTTCCTTAATACTATACAGTACACGTCTATCTAACTCTCGAGAAATGTATCTCCACTTTGGAACTTATTTGTGATTGTTGATATAATTCTAACAGGTGGTTTTTTAACAGTGTTATAAAGGACCGTCATTTTGTTCCTCAGTTTTTATGTATGTTCTGTTTTGGGTAATTGTGATATACTCAATTATATTCTCTCAATTTATCATTGTAGGTAAATTATTGGCATTTTGGAACCTTTCATTTTAATTGAAATTCATTATTTTCGACTGAATTCCAGGATTTTTTGTGTGAGTATAATTAATCTAAGAAACTACTTACAAACATCTTCCTCAATAGTATATTCTCTAAATATATTTAGAAGACACACTCCTTACTATTTATTGTGTCTCACTCACCTTTATTAAATTTTTTAAGGTGTATTGTTTAATATACTGTTTTGTGGTGGAGTTCACTACTAATCTACAAAACCCATCGTGTAGTATATAGAATTTTTTTGGGATTGTTATGAATATTTTGTAAAGATGCCTATAACTTGGAATAATTAAACGAAGTTATCTATGGGTTTCGTTATTTTAAATTTTTTTGTTTTTGTTAGTTGCCGCCACGGCATATTTGCTCTTTATACGGGCATCACTGAATTAATCTCAAATAGTATAAAAAGATTATATATTTTAGTGTAAATCCATATTTTTAACTAAAATAGCGTGTTTCAAGTACTTTTATTTTAGTTATGGCATTAATTTCACACTCAGTTTCAATATACTTGTGCGTAGGGATAAACATCTATTCTTTATATCACAGAAGCACACCCAAGTGAGTTAGAGTGTATGTGCCCGCCAGTGTATTTTTTTGCGGATTTTTATGAGAAGTATTCCTTGTTTATAATGCATTTTCGTTTTAAGCGATAGTACAGTTTATTTAAAGTAGTGTAGAGAGTTATATACATGTTGTATAATTGTATTATAATTTTTGATTCCCTGAGTACAGCTTTTTTTGCAAAATTGCTATGTATATATTACTATCACATATTTTTTTTCTTGTTTAATTGTATTTTGTGTCACCTTTAGGGTTAACAAATGCAGAAGGTGTATTATATCTTTTGTCTTTAATATTTAGGTGGTTAACGAGATATAGAAATTTCACCGTTGTCTTAAATCGACTAATTGGGTTTTACTTTGAGTCCAAACTGAGTTAATGCCAAACCATATATGCCCATCTTAGTTTTATATCTATGTTTGTGGAAATACATAAATATATACGTTTTTATTTTTTTTGTAACTATGAATTGTAGTTAGAGATAGCTTACATAATTTAAACTGCTTTGACTAATTTGAGATATTGTTTTTTTTTGAAAATACTTTCTCCTACAGTGTTTTGTTTACCGTTGTATCTTACCAATATTTTCGAAAGTCATGTCCTTTTTTTAATGACAGATACTTTTCTTATTATTTCATAAAAGTTTTCTTCCACTATCGGTATGCTCTACACCTTCTTTAATATTATTGTTATAACTCATTCTTCGTGTAACACCGGTTGAGTAATATATATATGTCTCGATCAAAATGTCCATCGCCAATATGTTCTGTTAATTTTTATTTTAACGACCACTGATTATTTCTCGACCAAAGAAAAATGGCTACGTTCTCTTTTGAATTGTTTTATATTTTATTACACGTTTTATTTTAAGTTATGTTTTAATTCAAAATCGGGTTATACCGTTAATTCTTATTGATGTTTTTTTTAAATGGGTGTTATGTGTCTTTTTAGTACGGAAGTGTTATTTTATTTTTTACTAAACATCCCTGACATCTCTATCTATTTGTAAATAATCTGCGGTTCTCTGTAAAATAACACTTGATACTATGCAGGCAATAACAAATGTCGAGATGACCAATATATATCGAGTCCTCACATGTTATTTTTATAAACTTTGTGATAAAATTCTATGCACATTTATTATACTATAATATGCAATTTATAGCCCATATGTATGATGATTAACTAATATTGTTTCGCTCTTATAATAGAGTTGCTTGTTGAATAAACACTTTTTTAACGTGTTATAAGAAGTTATCTTTAAAGTTCATCTATCTAATTTGGTCGGTGTATTTTGTATTACTCTCCAGCTTGTTCCATAATTTGACTTGAGTTATCAGTTCAAACCTTGCCAATATGAACGACATAGTAAATTTGAAAATGACCCATGTCTAAATTATATGTGAATTATATTGGATGTGTGGCAGATTAATAACATTGCGCACACCCCAATATATTCTCTTTAACCAATTTTGCATTCAAAATACTAATTCCTCAACACTATATATTCCGCAAGCTGTGTGAGTGATATATTTAAGTAAATATAAGTCATTTATTTTAATGCAAAATTAGATTTGAATGACTAATGTGTTTATCTATATATACTTTTATATTGAAGATTTGTTTATTTTATATTATGAAACTTATTATCCACATGTGTTTGTACTCAGTTGTAAATTATACTACTACATTGATTTTCGATTATAATCATTCAATATATATATTCCACTATTTGTAAATTTATGTTTCTGAAGATTTTGGACTTTTTTACAAGCTGTTGATCAGTATTATATATATTATATATAATAACTATTATATTAATTTTATTGATTCTCCACCTCATGTAAAATCATAACCGGTTTAGTTAATAATTACTGTGATATACTTCACGGAACGTATATACATATTTTATAATTTAATAATTCTACACATGTACATTAATCAACATTAATAATACACCTTCACACTCAATGTATTATAATGTATTATATAATGTATTATTATTGTTACACTACATAGTGTAAGTAATTTTATAATTATTTATTAATTATATTATATTATTTAACATAAAATCAATCGTTATAATATCCTAGTTTTATTATTTAGGTGTTATGCGTCTTTATTGTTACAGATGAATTAGTTTATATATTATAATGAGTTTTACAATTACCTAATACCACTAGTATTAAATCTTTTCTCTGATATTCTCTATTAAAATATATCTGTTAACAACCATTAAATTAATATAGCGGAACGTATTAAAATACTCTTCAGGACTATTATAAAACTATTTTATTTTTAATACAACAAAATAAAAATCATTATTATTAATAATAAATTTATTTATAGCCTCATAAGTTAATATAATTAGATAACTTATAATGCTATTATATGATCTCACTTTTACTAATATTTGCTTATTTATATGTGATAGTCTCTATTATTATTCATTAAAATTTCATATTATTTTTAAAATTGTGTTCTATAAATACAAATTTATAATGTTTTTAAGAACGATCTTTAAAGATTATGCAATTAATATTCCACTCTTAAATATATATTTATAATGGTATTATTATAAAGGCGAAACGAACCTGTTCTGGGGTATGAATAGAAATAAATTGAAAAAGAATTACGAAGTTTCAATTGCGACACAAACCACCAAGGCAACATAAAACTAATTAACAGCAATTCGACTATTTATTCTCTCACAAGACATCTAAATATACACGCGACATTGTGTTGTACATAAATTTTAAATTATTATTAGTTTTTTTAATGTTATCTTATTTATGAATATATATATGTTATTATATGATGAACTTTTCTCTCATTCAGTATTAATAAAATAAACCTGATGTTTATATGAATATATGTAATATAATTTTTTCTTAGACATATTGTAAATTGCATTTTTTGGAGGTTCTTTTTTCTTATGTGTCGAGGCTTTTTATAAAATTAAAGATTAAGCACCCAATATAAATACTAAATAAAGTAGAATTGTAATAAATATTTATAACACGCATGCATGTTAAATCATACAAGCATATTTGTTATAAGTGAGTGAAGTTGATTTATTTAAATTAAATATAACCAACAAATTGTTTTGTACAAATATAGTAGATAAAAAAGATTAAATTATAATAAAGGTTTATATATATAACTATATTTTTATAGTTTGTAATTGAATTGAAAAACATACTACTGAAATAAGTACCAAATCAATAGCTTTATATATATATATATATTTACCATATATTAAGTACCTCTTTGTATGAGTGAAAGAAATGGAGCATACTTTAACAGTATAGTAATTAGATAGGGATATATTACACACACTAAGGTACAAGTTACATTGTAGATACTTAAGTACCTACTACTCAAACGTAAATAAACTATGAGATAAGCCTAATACGTGAAAAGTATCTATTTCTAATAAAGAACATAACCATCAACTACTTACTATATAGCATATCTAAAGCATGATGGAGAGTCATAACGAAATAGAAACTTAACTACCAAATACTCAGTTGAATATATAATGTATGTAGAGGAAGATAAGATAAAAGAATAATAACTCAATTCACACCTCCTTCCACTTCAATATAATAATATAGTTATGTAAATAGTGGAGAAATCTTTGTACAGTAAATAGGTGAAGGGAGCTATTACGAATTTCTTAATGTAGTTGTATTTGTATTAAATGTTAATGTGTATGGCGAGAGTGACTAACTGAAAGTTGTATTTTGATATAAAATATTGACAAATATATAATAATATTATATATAATTAATATAATATAATATATAATATAAACCCCACAAAAGAAAATTTCACTCACATTATACTAAGAATATTAATATTCATCCTAAAAATCAATGTGACTTACCGGTCGAATACATAAGATAATAAATATAGTTAGCTAATGATTATAGATAATGGAATTACATTTTTTCTCCACTTTAGCGTAATCTAATCTCATTAACTGAAAGTAATTCGGAAACATTTTATTAATAAACTAAAAGATTGTGTGACAGAGTCGTGAGGCATAAGGCTCATGGATTAAGCAAAACGTAAGCTTATATATATAGTACACACACAATTCTAGCATAATATACACTTAGCTCACCGTAAATAGAATTAAAAAATTTCGAGACAAGTGTTAATTTACTATGTTAATGTAATAACAACACACTATTAATAATAAAAAATAGCCACAAACCCACAAAAACCAGTCATCTAATTACGCTATTGTTAAAAGTAAAAGCGACTGGAATGGCTTAGGTTCTCAGAAGTATATATATGTAACACAACTTTAAAACCAAGAAATAAAATACTCTCGCTCACTTTTTTCCATTCCCCCATTTAGTCCCCTAGATAGATAAGGATTAATATCATACTATACCAATATTATTAAAAATCACTCCTTAAAAAAAACTCTCAACATAATATAAAGCTAAGTAAGTTACCATGACGTACCAATATATATATCTCAATAATCCACCTACAAAACATCTAGAGACCCAATGTTATTCGGAGCCACAAAGCAAATTAAATCAATTTTAAAACCTAAAAGTGAATCAAATATTTAATCAAAGTAAATATGTTAAACCACAATATTAAATATAAACTAAAATAAACAAAATACACCGAGTAACCCAACTTCGTATATATATAACTATTAATTTCATTTATAACTGTAGAAAATACCACAAATTGAAAATAATTTCTCAATGAATTTATCCCTCTCATAGTTATATTCCTATCAATTCATACTAAACATGGCTTATTCCACGATTAATAAATAGTCTACTCTACATTGATCACTCTATTATCTCATCACTTTCGTCACTCATATTAACACCTTTTAATAACTCTATTATATATTATTGAGCTACGATCACTTTCTCAATACTACGTGGGAACAAAGACTAACAGAACTGAATTTAATTGGATTATATTCTAAACACAGTACACAGCACAAATTCCAATTAATAATTAGAAATAATTAGAAATAATTATATATACTGGACAATCATTTCTATTTTAATAAATCTTAGAGAGTTTTTTTATCTCACTCAAACTCTATGAGATATTATATATAATGACTAAGTGACGTCATCACACTTTAAATATAAAATATCCTATATATATATTATATTTGCCTATTGCCTTGCTCGCCCCAGACAGAAGGACTAATATTACTTGATATATATTCTATATATTTTAGTATTTATAAAAATATTATTATCCTTACTTAGTCTACATACAAAGACTTTCATATATATATATATAATATTATATATATACCTTCACATATAATACAATACTCACTCTATCAAATATCTAATTGTTTGACATCATTTTATGAGTAATCACAATAATTAAGATTAGTGAAAAATTATTTTTTAAACCTATATATATCATAATCCAAATTGAAATATTACATACTTTCACCACAGAATTAATATAGCCAAAATTGCCTTTTGTAAAATAATATAATATTACACTTGAGCACCATCCAAAACTTTTAGTAGCTAATAACATTAAAATGAAAATAAAATACCCTTACAGGAATCTTATAATACATAACCAATATTTATATACTGACCCTAATTCCTTATAATTTATAGCTATATAATCCTAGTTATCTGGTGCATCTAACCATTATAAATACCACAATCCTATATAATATTCTATAAATTATAGAGTCCATACTAATATGAGTACATAAATATATAATAGACACTCTCAGAATAATTACCAGACTGTTCTATAACTACTCACCTATATACAACTCACATGTAAATCCTCCTTTATTATCTAATATCCATATTAAATAAGTCACTCCTAACGTACCATGTATCTTGATTATGGCAATTATTGTGTCTCTCTAATTGTTTTTTACTAGGTATAATCAATCTTTCAAACTTGTATTGCTAATGTCAATCCGCATCTCACTAACAGAATGTGCGAGAAATACATTTCAACAGTGGCAAGCCCCGTTGAGTTGGAGAACACTTTAGATCACAAAATAAATTAATCATTACCGAACAATATATTTTAAATAAAATATTAACTTACTTATTATCTTATATACAAAATGCAATACACTCCACCACACCAATACAAGATCTCTCTAAATAAAAATAGGGCTCAACACCTACTTCTGAACAAGCTATCACAACACCTCGGACATGTGAAAAACTGAAAACCAAGAAATTACATACGAAAATTCTCAGTCGTGCTATATAAAGACTCCTACACAAAAACTGCACAAATAACAACACACAAAACAAACACACTAGAAAAAAAAATAAATCTACCATGTATTTTTATTTTTTAGTATTCTCTATATAAACCAGATATATCACTACAAAAAGCTTGACAACTACTTACAGAAATAACCCAGTACTTTCACCCACTACTTTGGCATCATCACCTCTCAGCCCTTTCTAAAGGACTCTATATATTACAAAATATAAAATGATAAAGAAATCCCCACACCACACACCTCTATTTCTTTAAAAACACATCTAATACTATTACACCACATAAAAAGAGTTAAAAAATATCACGAGCGACACGAGAGGGGGCTTGAGCGACGGGGACAGAGGGGGACGTCTTTTTCACCAAATCTCCGATCTAGGTGACGCGCTGGCAGCGTGAGGTAAACGCGCACCACTCAAGCACGGACACCCGCTAAAACAAATGTAAACTCCACACAAGTATCAGTCTCTGGAACAGATGCGTGCTAGTCTCCCTAACGCGACTCTCGTCTTCCCCGGTATGGGAAATAGTCCTACCTGTCGTTCCCCGTTAGCAAACGAATCGCAGCATACTGGACCCCGGAGCTGCACATGCAGGAGTAATTAGGAAGCTTCCTTTCGGAGGCGCAGTTTAGTGAAATAAAAAAAAAAAAATATTAAAAACTAACGTGAGAGTCGTAATAACCTAAACTTAGTCACTAATATATATTTTTGAACATGTCCGCACCGTCACTTTAATATTACAAAGATAAAAAGATACATAGATAAAATATATAATAGAAAAAATCACAAAAAATAAAAATAAATAGTCATCAACAAGATAAACATTATAAAACATAACAGTGATCACCTTACTATTATTATATATATATATATATATATATAATATATATATTATATATATTATATATATATTAAATATATATATATTAATATATATATATATATATATAAATATTATATCATTGAGTATACTATATAGCTTGTAGTATCAAACTATTGCTGACGTAATATATATTAACTATATATAGTCGTAGTATTCAATATGCAGCGTGAATGATCTATATACGCAATCACTTACCTAAAAGAGTAGCCACAGTATAATGCGCAAGTACTTATTATATAATCGACACCATATTTCATAGGTTTACGTCACACAGAAAAATTGTTATATATAGAGTGCTGGTGACAACGCGGAGCGTAGTAAAATGGGATCTATCGTCAAACACGCTAGTTTTTTGAAAATAAGTATATATTAAAAAGACGAGCTATGTGTTGAGACAAGCAATCTCGCAGCAATTATCTTTATGAAATAATCAACTCGTAAGAATGAGTGAATGAGGTTTGTTATTATGGGGCGATAGAGAGAGATGCTCATCAAGCGTGGTAGATAATCTGACGGAACTTGAAGCCCGATGGTCGAGCAAGCCATCAATAGAAACAAGGAAACTGTATCACATTCCTACGCCATGAGTCTTATGTTGTCTATTCGATATCTAAATGTACTGTAAGCTATAGACACGCGAGCGCGTCTTAGAAAGAGACACTACTCTCACCTTAGTGAAAGAAAGTATTGGATAACACATTCTGGTGTATTGCTGGAACGACAAAGGCGACAACCGCGTAAATATAGCGGATAAAGATGAAAGAGTATAGAGAGAAAGAAAGCACAAAAATACCACGATACTACGATGTATTAGAACAGATGAAATGCAGACCAAATCTGAGAGAGAGATTATGAAGATACGAACACACATAGACGACCCGTCAAGAATTAAGTGAGCCTGTCCTAGGTAGGGAGGCTTGTATACATTACAGAGGATTAGGACGGTGTGAACTGATGTGTAGTCACTTGAACTGACGCATAATTCTGGAACGTAAGTGATCTTAGAATATTGAGTCAGGAGAATCCACAAGATCCACAAAATAAGATTCACACATTTATTTAAATATAAATGAACAAGTAGCTTAGACATGTGAAGGATGACTCACAACATTGAGAATAGAAGGAACTGCACTGAGACAAGCTGAAGAATTCAAATATTGGGGTTGATTGTGGAGGGGGTTGGAGGAAAAATGAAGTGAGCCAGGATAAGAATAAAAAAATTTGCAAAAATGTTGGTGCACTTGAGAAATAGCTAAAGAGAGAGAAATACCTACAAGAGTGAAAATATGATAGTATATAAAACAGTATTGAGCCCATTACTGATATACGGGTGCTGAATGTTGGGCTCTAAATACAGTACAGAAGCGAAGGTATAGAGTGAATATATTAGCTATCACAAACTTGCAAAATATGAGTAGTTTGGCTTAGTTACTGAGGAGCCTCAAGAGTAATTGAAAAGTTATGAGCTAACACACGCCTGAGATGATGAGAAAAATAATTGAGGACATAAGGAGAGAATTGAGAATAGGTAACCTCCGGCCGTGTGTTTAAGATACCTACGAAAGAACAGCCATCAAAATATTAGCAGCTAAGACGTATGACATGTGCAAAATAAATTGAGTAAGGAAGAGAGCGGGACCGTGAAAAAAGAATTGCATGGAAATGGAGGCCGGCCAGACGTAAAAGATATCTCGACACACGGGAAGACCTAGAAAAAGATGTATAAATTGAGGAGGGTGGAGGAAGCTGGAGTGAGCAATTAAGAAATTTAAATGACATAAATTAAATGGGAAGAGATGACAGGAATTATTATGAAGACAGAGGATTGAGAGCGTCTGTAAGGCGTATCTATCCACGAACGTGGACTTTGAGAAATAGGTGATCTACTCAGATAAGTGAGAGGTGAGTGGGAAAATAATGTGAATATATAATTAATATATAAGATATATATTAATATTAAATATAATTATATAATATATATATATATATATATAATATAATATATATATATATATATAATTATATATTATATATATATATATTATAACGCGGTATATATAATAATATAATAAATATATAAATATATATTATATTAATATATAGATATATTATATATTAATATTATATATCGGTAATATATATTATATTAATAATAATTATATATTATAATTAATATATATAATAATATATATATATATTTATATAATATTAAAATTATATATATAATTATATAATAATATTATATAATTATTATATATATATTATATGATAATATATATATATTAATATATTAATTAATATATATATATAATATATATATATATATATATATTAATATTATATAATTAAATTTAAATATGATAGATCTAATATATATATTTATATATTTTATATATAATATATATAATTATATAATTAATTAATTGCATTATTTAATAGAGGAGACACTAAGTATTTACAACAATATTATAACTGAAAATTAATTTCGATATTTAAATTTTAACCTTTTATGGAATGTATAGAGAAATTTGTATTCTATCCTAACTCTTAAATAAAAGCGTTACTCATGTGAAAGATAAAGATATCTAAAATATAAGAACATATTTTTGTGGCCTAAAATAGTCTATTTTTATTTTTTTTTTTTTTTTTTTGTCTATTATAAAATGTCTGTAAGAGAATGATGAGTGAGTTGGGCAGCAGGCGAAGGATAGGTAAATAAGTATGAGCATTAAATATATAGGATGTGAATAATTAGCGTTGATTTTATTAGATAGGGGATATATAATATGGTATATATATATTCCGTGAGGCTACTTGGGCCAATGATGAACCACACATTGACTAAGATACCACAGTAGATTGAGGTTCCGCTCACGCTAATGATCTATCTTGAAAAATCTTAGGAGAGTGGTATATATTTTATTCACGACTGCGAGACGAGTCTCACTATTATAAGTAGGTAAGTGAGGGCGGTAGATGAGCTTTCTATTTTCGCCTTGCGTCAATTGTTATCTTCATATACTACTTTTCTTTATTTCCTTAGTTAGTATGCTTACGCACACCTCACCCTCCACAATCTGGGGAAAGGAGATTAGATAATAATAATGATGATTAGATTATAATGATATATATATATTAATATAATAATAATTATATTAAATATATATTATAATATAATATATATATATAATATATTATTAGGCATATAATATTATTGTAGATTTTGATAACTATTATAGATAGGGTATAATATCTACTTTAGTGAAAGTTATTATTTGCTTAAAGATAGTATGTATTGTGTAGTAAGTACAAGTTATATGCGAAATATTGTTGAGTCGAGGCGATTGACTCACTACTCTATCGTACTCTACTCTACTCTACTTCTCTATGTTGATCACATTTCTCATCTACTCATCTTCTTATCTCTCTCTTATTCTCTCTCTATCTCTCTCTACATCTCATCTCTCTTACTAATATATAATATATATATATAATATATATATATTATAATATATGATAAATATACACTAGTTAGTATATAGCGGTAGGAGTGAGAGGCTGATGATTAGGTGTTTATGTGTGAATATTAAGCTTTAGGGAGGGTGTAGAGAAGGCTGATAGTTTGTGTAGGTGTGATGTTATTTCCGCACGGTCACAATGAGAATAAATTAGTGAGTGAAATATCTAACCTTTACACTCAGAATACTGTAATATGATAAAAATTAAATAAATATAAATATATATTTTAAAATAGTATATTTTAATTTAGTATATAATCAATCTACACATAGAAGGCTTCACGCGCTTAGATCTACAACTATGAGTGTAAAAATTAGAGTATTATAGCAAAGTTATGACACCATATGATCCAGTAACAGTCTGACTCTATGATCCTGCCACTAAATCCATAAATAAGAATCAAAGCTTGTTACACCTATGAACGGCAGACTATAAATGATTGGATCATTATTCAAATTGGTATGCCATCACTCTTAGAACTCCTTAAACTTTCCATACTGGATAAAGCACTTCCAGTAACAACACTATCAACACTAGAATACTTAACATTTACCGAAGGAGGAAGCAAACAATCTTTAAGGTCTCTTTGAGATCCTGTATCCAAAAGAACCACCATCGAATCATTGAGACTTGACCTGCTGCTATTTGAGCTTCCTTTATTCATTTCATGCTGACTTAAAGACGATTTTTTAATGGGTAAATTCATATCCTTCTGTCTAATGGGACTAAACCAACTGGAGGGACTCTTATCCGTAACTGGAGTTTTCTTACTGAATTTAATTGGAAGAGGAGCGGTTCCAGGAGGACTCTGAAGTCTAAGTGGTTGAAGTCCTCTTTTCAGAGGTAAAAGCTGACTTTTACTTAACTCTCCTTGCATAAGATTAACTCTTCTTTCATTATGGTACTTTTGAGGCTGAACTTTGGAACCGAATTTGGATAAGGAGGATGCAAAGGGACGGGATGAGTTATGAGAAGGGATACGGTACTTATCACCAGGTCTAAAATGGGCGGAGGAATAGTGGACTTCGGAAGGGACTTTCCTATCTAAATTATAATTATCATCAATTAAAGGTGGGTCTTTAAGCTGTGGCAGATGGCTGACCTTTGCGAATGAAATTTGAGTAGTTACATGGAGGGAATGAAGATCATTCGCAAGGTCTTGAGCGTGTGACCCCTCTCTATAATCCTCCAAGCAATCATCTTCTTCAGGAGAATCTGAGGCACGGTTCAGAATCTCATCATCACTCTTTGAGAGTCCAATAGGGCGAATGCGTTGTTTTTGTGATTGTTGTTATTAGTGGAATACATGCGAGCAGGAATCGGAATAGCTCTCTTACTCTTTATTGGAGTTTTATACTTCCCACTGATATAATATATAATATTATAATTATAGAACTCTTAATTTATGTAAAGAAATTTTATCATATTTCTTGGAAAATTAACTTAGGTAATAATAATATACAAATAGTTAAGATACCTCAAAATACAAGTTTAATAATAATAATTTAATAATGAATAATAATAATAACATAATATAATATATATATAATAATTACTATATAATATTTAATAATTAATTCTAAATTTTCAATAATAATGTTGTATTCAGTAAGAGCATAACGTAATATATTTTACTTACATTTTACATATCTGTTATTGCTAATAATATTAATAATTAAGCATTAATTGCATACCACTAATTTCAAACAATGTTGAAACTGTTTTTGACGCCCCTAAAATAATATAGGTGATTAAAATTTATCGTAATTATAATGTATTCACAATATTTTCATACAATTAGTAGCACACAATTTAAATATTACAAATATAGCTCTGGGAAAATTTATCACATGATTAAAATTTAAAATAATAATGATCATAATTAATAATAATACATAATAATAATAAATAATATATATTATAATATAATAATAATTAATATAATAATAATAGGATTATATAGTTATTCATTTCATCGTCCTTTCATCACTCAATCTAATTTAATAATAATACTAATATACTATATTAATATATAATAATATTAATTATAAATTAATAATAATAATAATATTAATTAATATAATAGATTCATGCAGAAGGAGACTGAAAAGAATTAATAAAGTGCAGGATATGAACTATATTGAGAGATCGCTGTGGTTATATATCGTGAAGAACAGGGGTAAATGAGAGAATAAATGTCATGTGGTTGAGAAGGTTTGGTCAGGTGGAAAGGTTATGAATTGTAAGTCGGCTTCAGTTAAGCGGATGATAGGGAAGCTGTGTGGGACCTGACGGCTGGGGATCCGAAAAGAGAGATAGATGGATTGATCGGGTGAAACGAAGTCTGAAGGAGGAGGAAATGTGAGTATGCGCAGAGGTCGAGAATGAAAAGGTGCGTGATTAGGAGAGAATGGCGGGGTTTTGTATCGTGGGCATGGTTGTGGTTACCACCTGGGCCAGGATATGGAACCTTAACATGAACGATTTGCCATAGTTGAGGGTACCCGTTCGCATAAGGAACTGGTCCCATGTGCTCTGGGGTGAATTTTCTGTCTGTGACGAACTCTCACTAATTAATGGTTACAGAGGGGACTCTTGGACTGGCCGCAATCTTTTTAGAGTTTGTTGGACGGTTCACAACCTTACGGCTTGTACAGCACCTTACCCCTAATCTTGGGGCAATTAGTAGAGGATAAAAGAAGAAATAATAATAATAATAATTAATATAACTAACAACTTTCGCTATCTGGCAATTATCAGAAAATTCAGTAATATAATAATAATAATAATAATAATTAATTAATTAATCAACTAAATATACCGAATTAAAATAACCTCTAATAATAAAACTATCCTCAAAATAACCTGTAAATATAAGTAACAAGAAGAAAATATAATAGTAATAATGATAATTAATAATAATATCACATACATAATAATATAAAATAATAATATTCTTAATTAGTTAACACAGATGCCGGTAATTGTATTAATTATAATAATAATAATTATAATAATAATAATAATTATAATAATAACTTAAAGATTAATGTTAAAATTAATAATAAGTTAAATACTTCTATTGATTTTAATTCTCATAATGTCTATAATAGTTTTCTAATAATAATAAATGAAATTATATATATTAATATATAATATAATAATAATTAAAACATATAAAATCTAATACAGAATTAAATATAATAAACTATAATATATTGCAGATATTGGATAGATGGGAATCGACTGAATTGTATTTATTATATTTTTCAGTTAATTAATTATTTTATTTTAGTAAAGAATTACGGGATTTGTGTTTTGATGTCTTGTTTCAATGAGTTGTAAAGCTTAGTTGCTTTGTAGCTGACGCATTGAGGTGGATGTTTTTAGCTCTAAGAAGTGAGCATTTATGTAAGTATTATTTCGTATGTTTAATTCTAATATGCTAGCTTTTGCTGTTTAGGTATTCTAGTAAAAGTAGCAGGATGTATGGATAATTTGTATCTCCTTTAATTGTAGCAGTAATGAGTCGGTCTTTGAATGTGTCAAAATCTATTTTGTGTGTTATGGACAAGGTTGGTGTATAGGCTGTGAAAATCTTTGAATTGTTATGAGGCGAATAAATCGCTTTACTTGAATGACAATACAGGATGATAACTGTGTTATTTTGGGTTCCCGTATTTATAGGAAGACGGTTTTGTATAGGTGGGTATATGCATAGATATATTTTTTGGATGAAAGGTATAAAATTTTTTAATTATTACAATAGTGGGTCGACAGATCGAAGATCGTTTTTTTGTATGTCTAAGTTTTTCATCAATTATTATTCCCTTAATTTTATGCTTTGTAGCCCATGCATTTATTTCCCAGTATTTTTGCAATTTGCAGCCTATGCTAGCTACGTTATTTGTAAATTTACATTTTTAAAACGAAAAAGATACTTCAAAAATAAAAATATAGTTGATTATTTTAAGCATGACATAAACATTAGCATTCTATTCCATTTCTTATTTTGATTAAGGTTATACTAGCCTTTACGTGTGAGAATACTGCCATTTTTGTCATGTATTAAGATAGAGATTATCAGCACATATGAAGACTGAAAAAGCGATCTTGAAGAGGTTAACAGATCATTAGTTATAAAAGAGTAAAAAGAAGCGACGTCGTAACTCATCTTGCACAATAATCAGGTCAAATCTTGCAGTATATGATTGATTATTCATCCATTGTTATCGTATGAGATCTCTCTTTAGCTGCTTTCTAAACCATTGTAAGTGTGTCCCCTTCAATGCCCATTTTTGTTCATTTTATGCTTAACGTGTGGTAGTATGATGCTGCTCGTGATCCAATCATTGTCAAAAAGCCTCTTGTGAAATTAATAATCAATAGCAGGGAGGAGTCTTTTTTTTCTATATTTCTGTAAAGTTTGTTCGGTTATTGAGCAAATATGAGTGCGTTTCAGATGTTGTTAGCGTACTATTATCTCTTAATATCCAGATAATTGTGTAAATCGCTGTGAATATTGTTATGGAACTTAAAAATATATATATTAATTGCTTAAAAAAAATTTAATTCTTCCTTCATTCATCAAATATTATTGCCCAATTTATTTTTATAATAGCTAATCTGGGGATGTGTTTTTGTTTTTTAATTAAATATGTTTGAACTAAATAAAGGATAATAAACTTCACTTTTGTTAGCTAACATTGAGATTGGTAGAAAAAAACATTAGTTTGATAATAATCATATTATAAATATAAAACTTTATATATATTATTACTATAAATTACTCATAAAAACAATAATACTATAATAAATAATTAATCTAATATTATAATAAGTGATAATAATCCCAATCTTATAAATCCTACATTAATGAATATATTTATGTCCAAAAATATTAAAGGTAATATGGCAAAAAAGCCACCGCAAATGCAGTGGCTTTTCACAATACTTAATTTATTTTTATTTATGACCGTAGCTATAGATCATTAATATGATTGCTCGATGTCACTATATAAAGGATAACAAGTTTTCTCATTTAGTCTTTACACTTATAAATACGTAGCATTACATTATTGTTTGCGCCTAATCTTACCTATATTTGTAATTGATCGCGCCTTTACATTTGCATGGTATGTTCGCCTGAATAATGTACTGTCCTTATGCGCACATTCACCAAAACATAAGGTGTTTGACTATACTTATAATCAAGTTTCGATGAAAAAGTTTTTTGGTTTTTGGTTTAAATTGCACAGAATGAGGTTTACCATCATCTCTATTATATATTTGATAATATATCAAATATATTATTATAATGTAATGAATGATAATCAATAATAATCATAATATATATTACTCATACATGGATTTGGAATAGTTCTATTACTGATCTAATTCCTTAACCCTATAATATTATACATTATTTATATGCACTTTTTTGTTTACTTTAATAAATTTGTCTATCATAAAGGTGCTCCGGCAGTTATCTTTTCAAAATGCCCAACTTGGACCTGTTTGGGTTTGTATCCTTTTGGGCATGCAGAGATCGTTTTCTTGGGGTTGAGTTAAAAGTATATGAATGTGTTTAATTATGGGGTATCATGGGGTTAGGGGGACTAATTGAAATATCATATGGTATTCCACTGGTAGCAGCATTTCATCCTTCAGGTACGGTGGAATGTTTGTAGATGTTTGGTCTTTCAGGGGGATCTGTATGAAGAGTGACGTTACTGGGATCAGTCAATATACTTTAATAATTTATGGCCAACCTCCAACGTCAGGACAATCCATCTTAGGGAAAAAAATGAGACCGCTGATCCGACGTCAGTGATTGGGGGGCATTGAACATGTGAGACGACGCTCATAAATATGCCTAGTTCGGATGGTTGCGGGCTTTGAACGATTGGTATGTTGAGATGAGATGTTTACGTCATGATGACGTATTGAAAGAGAGAATGTTCGGGCATTATTGATTAGGTAATGAGTGTTGTGGGCTTAATTATGACTGTGCATAGGCAACGGTATATGTCTCCTTGTCTATGTGTGTGATTGATTTTGAAGGTTTGTGACCAAGAGCTATTGTATATATAGAGTTACTTGATAAATATATGAATGTGTATACTTTGCGAGAAAACGGTGTGTTTTATATAGTACTCTCCTTGCCAGTTTAAGGTAATGAGGTGGATCAGGATTTTAAAGGAAAGTGATGGCAGTATATAGGTCGGTACTTGAATGTGAGATTAAGATGACGAGAAAAGTTGAGGGGCCTAGCTATTATTGTTGAATAAGAGTTATGTCTATATTGGTAATTAGTTATGTAGTGTAGTAAGATAGTAGTTAGGAACTGACTTGTAGGTTATAGTACAACATAGAATAGTTTCGTACCCATCAAAGTCTACAGTTAGAGTAATATAAGTCATAGTGCCAATGAGAGAGATAACTCCCCCGTAGTTATAAAGATATCATCCCTCGTGTAATAAATTCTAGTGCATTGAGGTATCGACTCTCAATATGTGAAATATAAATGAGTGAATATAGTGGATAAGATTTGATTGGTTTAAGATAGGGAGTAGTTAGTGTTTAGTTGGAAGTAGATATAACAGCAAGAGCTCAGCAAATAATGATGCGAATGTCATAATATATATACTACTATATAGGATAGTGTGAAATAGGTTATAAGTGTTGTTTTAACTGATAATATTAAAATGAGTAAATGTAAAATATTCTAATAAGTATTTTTAAGGTAATTTTGGTGGTATATAGACAATCATGGATAAAAGAGGAACATGTATGATTATATTTATTAAGAACATATAAGTTACTCCACCGATAACGTTGTCAATGTTTCCGTTGGTGAATTTAGCAAAGCGTGAGTGTGTGTATATAGTTGGCAGGCCATTGAGATATACACAATTTTCACGTGATATAGGTACGTGTAGATTTATTAGGGAAAATTGGTGATTTGCAAGTTATCCGTGTTAGGAACTTATCTGAAGAGTGAATGTATTTATAAAGGGAATGCCAGGATAAGAGAGATTGAGAAAGAGATTGCAGAAATGTCTGAGCGATTACCTAGGAAAGGATGTGTGAATGTAGATATGAGTTAGTGGAGGCAATTTGATAAAGGAAGTGAAAAGAGTTATATATATATATCATGTTGAAAGTATAACAGCAGTAAATAGGTTGAACAGTGTAAGGGATAGGATTGCGTATCTACTAGGAGTAGAGTGTTTTTAATAAAAGTTATATAAATGTTAGTGAGATAGCGTTTGATCTATTATTTAATTGATCAATTGATATGATTCATATTATGATTATGATTCATATTTGAATGTTTGATTTATGTATATATAATATTATGAGATAATAATTGATTTTTTTTCTTTAGATTAGTGGAGATATTTGTGTTGTATTATTAGTTATTAGAAGGGTTTTTATTTTTAGGTTTGTTAGTTTATATATTCTCAATATTTTATTTAATATGTCTTGTTTCTTATTGATACTGTGATCTATGTGTGATATTATTGTATTGTATTAGGTATGATATATTATGTGAAAATAAAATCTGACAGTACAATAGGAAACACAATGATTATATCCTGGAAAGAGTCAATATAGCTAGTTTGATATAGTAATGTTTAGTTACGCGCTCGTAGATTTTTATAGTTTAAATAGAGAGTGGAAACTTACATAATTTAAGATCAAGATTATTATTATTAAGAATGGTAGTTAATATTTATTTATCTAATAAATAAAAGTAAATGATTTATACAATACAAATTTATGCACTATTCGATTTTTAATTTTTATTAAATAAATTGTACTTTATTTATTTTTGTCTTCTTCGATCATACAGACAAAATAAAGAGAATGTAATAATAGATTAACTCGAAATATGAGTAATGTGTGAATGAGATGTTAGTATGATTATATAATGGAAATTTAATGTATTGAATAGTCATGTGGATTAATTAATTCATCATATTTCGAAAATTTCAGAAGAGTTTATATGAGTTAAGATAATAATAATGGATGATAATTATTAGATTTGTTATGTTTCAAACCTGATCAATATATAAATTATATTAAATAATAATTAAATTAATATATTCATTCTAAACATCTTTCTTTTCCAATAAAATAATATTAATAAGTATTAATTTTAATAATATAAAACCTATTATGAAGTATATTTTTGCATTTTATGTTCTCTCAGATATTATGAGAATCTACTGAATTTCAACGTCCGCGTAGATAGTACTGGTGAGAATTGTAAATTTATTATATACTATAATATATATAGATGTGGGGTATTTATTATATTGGAATGGTTGTCGAGTTGGTTGATATAATAACTCAGGATATAATGAAAGAATAAACTTGTACTCACTACGTATATTGGCATATATACGGTAAGTTTATATAATCTGTAGGTATTTGTTTATATATTTATTATAATATATTTAAAATATTTTTTGCTTTCAATTACTATTATATATAATATAGTTTAATTTTGATTATTTCATTTAATATTATATTATTTTATAAATGAGTTCTAAACATTATTTCACTTATTATTTACATGTGTTTAAAAATCGTTGTAGTATTAAATTAATATTTCCTTGTTATTTCAATTGCTTCAATTTTGAAATTTTCAATTATTTGTTTAAGAATTTATTATTATAATTAGTTATATTTATTATTTTTTTATATAGTATATTTTAATTATGCCAAATTGATTTACATTTTAGATATGTTTTGTTTTATTTGTATCTTTTCTCTAATTAATTTTTATACTTCTTGGATTTGATTTGGGTAATAGCGCTAGGATTTTATTCGGAATTTGCGGTTATATATGGTTATTGTTATTTTCTCTAAGTGGATTTGGTATAGTCTCAAGTTGATATTGGTAAGAGATATTTAGGTACAGAGGTTACCTCAGATAATTATGTAATGGTAGCATAAATATTACTCACGTTAATAAAAACTTAAATTAACATAGGTAAAAATTTGAATAACAGTTAAAAATTGGAATTGAAAGACTTACCGAAAATGACATAATTTAAACCGAAAAAGATACAAATAGTAAAGTAAAAGAAGTAAAACTTATATTGTAAATTATTAAATAAAATTAATATTATAATAATAAGAATAATACATACATAAACAATGAAAGATATTTCGGAAAAAATTTTATAAGAGAGATATTTATTGATATAAAAATCCTTTTGAATAATTAAATAATAATACATTTTAAATGAAAATTTAGATAAATATAAACATTTAAGAAATTGTAAAAGAAATTAGAGTAAAAAAAAATTTTTGAAATCATTTTGAAAAAAACACTTGTGAACAATATTTGGATATAAAATACGTATTTATATATAACAATTAACATAAAAACTAACCATACAGAGCGTGATGAATGAAACTAATTGATCATAGCAATTAAATATTACCAATATAAATTTATTTTACTTTATATTAATTTTCATTATTAAATTTGTATTCATATACCCAATATTTATTTTAATACCACTCGTAAGGTATTTACATAACGGTCATTAATATTATCTTTAATAGTATGTTCAAAGTTTAGCATAAAATATGAGGTTTTTCTTAAGTTGTATATAGTAATTACTACATTAGAGTTATATATTAGGGGTATATATGTACAGTTAACATATTTGTACAGTAAGAGTATTAACTGTAAGAAAGTGGTGTCGTATTAGTAGTGGTACAGGTATATGTATCGTTGGAATATATATTTAAATATTTTAGGGGATTCAGGTATTATCGTTAAATGTTTAGAAATTTGTAAGTTAAAGTAATATATATTAATTTGTAATATGTTATTCTTTAATAAATTTAAGGTTATGTTGTGATTAGTATTATTTTTATAACCCCTTTTTATTTCTCTGGGAAAGGTCAATGCTACCACTTCTACTTTTTGAATTCAAGTCTATTGTAGGTCCAGGTTTTATTATATTTTTTAAAGTATCAAATTATGCTTTACAATTATCATATCTGCATATGTTGATAAGTTTTGGTTAGGTATTAGTGTAGGCAGTAATGGTACAGTTCATGCTAGTGAAAAGAGATTTGAAGTGAGAGGATTATGAGAGAGTAGAAATTGGCACGACTGTGTGAACGTCTCTAGAATATTTTGTTAAGTTTAGGAGTGGTTATAGTACTAGATGAGGGTGTTTATTTGTAGGAGATACCTTAGTATCCCAACGGTTATGTAGTAAGATATAAAATTAGATAGCCTTTTTTTTATATTCGATGACTGATTTGTTTTCTATGGACTTAATTAAATGCCTGGAAGGCAAGGCAAGACAAGAGTAAAGGACTTGTTGTATTCTGTCGGCTTCTCGAAGAGTTGATTAACAGCTGCATGTGTTCATTAATTATATAACCTTTCCCAAAGCCTGCTTGTTCCCGTGGTCGATTTTTATCAAATGTTTTTCTGATTCTGACTTATCGGTGATTGTTTGGGTAAAGATCATGTAGACGCAATTTAGTAGGCTTATAGTTATGTAGTTCTCAATATCTTTTGGGTTACCGTTTTTGTGAAGTAGGACTATGATTGTGTCGGGATTTAATCCTTCTTTAGATATGTTAAGAGGGCGCTAATTTCGAAAGATAAGTTCTCCAGCGCCTATGGGAAGATAAATTGTGATGTTGTGAGCTTGCCTTTCTTCATGGAATTGATGATATTTTGACATCTTTAGGTGACTAGCGGAATATCTGAGTCATCTATTTGATTGATTTGAAGAGTATTGTTCATTACAGAACTCCTTTGCTTACTCAACAATTCTCATGGCTTTGGAAATTTGGAAACGACCCTGTGAAGTTTACTTTTGTCCATATTGAAACCATTGTCATCCCCTTCGAGTCGTTCAAACATCTCCATACTATTTCTACGAAGGTCGGCGCTTTGTTTCTTGCTAATAGCTATATTCAGTTCCGCAAATTCGACTTTCTCCTTGTTGTTAAGAGGAGGCGTAGCTTTTTGTACTTTTTCACAATAATTGTCGTTTCTCTTTGGCCTTACATCTCTGTGTTATTTTGCAGCTTTGATCTTGTTAGCCTATACGTCGCCTTAATATTTGACGTAAATCTCATATTCCGAATGTATTTTGAATAATATTTTAATAACAGTCACTTTATTTAATGTTTGTCTTGATTGAGTCAGTCTCTTTATGTTCATTTTCAATGATTGGGATCGCTAATTTTTGGAGCGTTGTGTTTCGACTCTTGGTCATGTCCTTTATTGTCTCTAGGTCGTCATGTACAGTAGTCAATACCTGGATTCTACAATATATTCAATGTGTTTAATATCTATTTTAACTGAAGAAATATTCTAAATATTGAATATCTTATTATATATCTTATGTTGGAGTGGATTGATTATATCCTTATAGCTCTTCACAACCTTACACCGCGTATATATACTTTTGAAGCTAGGTTTAAGTCAAACTAAACTTTTTATTTGAGATGTGTTCTAAATTAATCTGTTGATTTATGTGGATTCTTTATTGAAATGAAATATTTTATTCTTAACTACAAAATAATAATCCGGGATCTAGTTCCTCATCGATAGAAAAGATACCGGGGAACGATTCTAGTATAAGTATGAAACCCTTCATTCTGCGGTAAGAGACCTGATACGATTGTATCAACATTGCTCTCATATATAATATTAAAAACGTATACAATCACTCAACATAAACAGTCAGCCAAGAAAAGCAAGCACAACGGATGTCCCGAGATAAATCTCTCGCTCCGTTATACGGAGATGGAACTTAATCCGTTCCGATTAATATACTCTACATGAATGGTGATCAGTTAGTATGTCTGTGACATTACAATTAATAAATTCAAAATCCATATGGATTGCTTATAAGAACATCTCACTACTATATTTCTGTTCTATTTCTACGTAGCTGTGATTTGATATCTTTTGCCTTATCAGAAATAGGTTAAATATTCTTCGACCTTCGACTCTACGAGAAATGTGAAGGGTGAGAGAGGAGCCACCTCAACCCGATCGGTCGTAATTCCTCCCAGTCCCTCAGCGTAGCTTCTTCTCCCTCCGCAATAATATATATAATATATATTATTATAATTATATATTCATGTATTAAATAATTAATTATTATATAATATTATTATGAAAAATTCACTGTGTACTTTAAGTTTTATAATTTATATTTTGGATTGTCTTGTTACCTTAAATCTTAAGTTTCTAATTCATATTGTAACAATAAAAATCGAGTGTAATAATATCTACATTTTCCCTCTACATTTATATAAATATCAAATATTAATAATTTAGTAATTATGTATAAGATATAATAACTATACCTATATTAAGTAGTAAGAATATATCAGATCTAGATACGATGAATACATACTGATATATTGACTATATAATTTATCTATAATAATATACTGCTACTTATTGAATATTGTAAACATAAAAGGTATCATTAATGTCAAGTAATTGAAGACGATATATAGAAAAAAACTTAATTCATATACTATATTTCTAGTGGAAATAGTAAGTGGTATATATATATAGATATAGTTATCAATTATATATTATTGTATGTATAATTCTATAGTATTTCATTTATCTCTGGCTTTCTATTGGTAGTACATATATGCATAAATTATCTTCGCTTTCAAATATTATTATTGGTTAGTTATTATATTATATATAATAAGGTATATTATTTTCCTTTTTAAGTATTTTATAGTATTTTAATTATATTATTATGTAGTTCATATTACTTAGATATATGGTTTATATATACTTAATTTAATTTTATATAGAATAATTTTAATAATTATATATTACCATACAACTATTGACACCATTTATTAATAATAATATAAAATAATTATAATAATATATTAATATATTATAATATAATAATATAAATAACATATTAATAATTTAAGAATATATAATAATATATATAATATATAAAATAATATATATATAATATAAATTATATGTATATATATATATATTATATGTATAAAGTTTATAATATTATGATATATAATTTAATTATATATAATTTAATTTAATTAATTATATAATTATTATATATATTTAATATTAATTTAATATATATTAATTATTAATTATTAACTTATATTAATTTATTATAATATTATTATATTATTATTAATTATAAATTATTATAATATTTATATTATGATTTATTACATATTAATTTATATAGTAATTATGTCTAATATATTAATATATAATGTTTATAAATAAATATAATATATTTCTGGACTAACATTTACATAGTACTTTACGTCAATATAATATTAAATAACAGCTATAATATAGGTATATATATATAAAGTTAATTAGTAGCAACTAATCTAATATTATATTTTATAACTGATTATATATATATTTATATATAGCTTAGTATCTCGTCATTTCCAATGATGACTTGTTTCCTTTTAGTTTAATCTGCAGGAAATATAATTATTTAAATTATTCTACCCATTTTCTATTTATCAAGTGACATAGAATTATAACACATATAGATAAGGTCAAACTTAACCTGAACTGTAGATATACCTATATGATATGATATACAGTTACTTGCCTACATATCATACTTATACGGTAGCCTGTAGCTCTACATCATCGATTTTTTGTTTACAAGCAACTATTTACAGTGTATATGGACAGGCATGATCCTTTTATTTATTTTCATATCTTAATATTACTATACCTCGAATCCTCGTTACCATATCTTTTATTCTTCTCCTCTGTAGTCTCATAATTTCTTGTCTCCTCAACATTGTGTGCCACAATCTCACGCGAATTATTATATTTGCTTCCGAATTGTTCCCCTATAGATTTTATTCATGTGTTCATGTTTTTAACTCGGATCTTTAGCGTGTGCTATTTATTATTATTTTCTGTGATTTACGTTTTCTCCCATTTGCCGGTGGACATTCTCCCTCTCCTCTTGAATCTATTTATATTTCTAATTTGTCGGTCATCGTAATTGGGTACATTGGTCCCACATTGACATATATTATGTTGTGGTAACATCATTCTCCCCTTTCTATCTCTACTATTGCAGTATGATATAATATTTTCTGCTTGTTATTAATTTTCTTTCGATTATAATATATTATATTATAGTAAAATATATATGAATATATGTGTTTTTGACAGCACCTCTCATTAGAGAGATGAGTCATTTCGATATATCTATAGATATCATTTACAGCAATGAAGATAATTTATTAAATATCTGAATAGCGGTCAAAACCCATTATGTATAATTTTAAAATAAGGTTTCCATAAACATAAACCATCATATCTAAATATAATATAATAATAATATAAATTTGGTTATGTTATATTCACTTATTATATATAATATATATAGGTATTTATATAATGTTAGTATAATATATATTTATAGGTGTTGGTAAACTTGTGTTGAAAATAATATTGGTGACAATTAATATATCACATACTATTATCGCAGCTGATTTATCATTATGCCTCTCTCGTTCTCCGCGTGGAGACAGGGTGTGTTAAGGTTGATACCGGTTGTTGTTGCAAATGCTCGCTAGAAGAGTATAAAAGACTTAGTCTTATTATGAAAATTTTTAGTAATATGACGAAAGTTCTGTGAATAGCGTAATAGCTCAAGCCTAACACGTCCCCTTTATAATGACCTTACTCGCAGGAACATCCTGTGCGCTAGAGTATAGAATAAATCCACTCCTAGAGTCTATCACGGACGGACCACTCACTATTATATGGCATCCAGCCAATGTTAGGTTCATCCCCTTAAAACCTAGGTGGTAGCTAAAAATCCAATACCCTCATCACCGAACACCCGCATTCACTTCCTTTCATGCACTACTTTCTTCTACGCCTCTTGTATAAACTCAGATTGTTCACTTACCTTCAAGGAATCCCTTTGTGACTATTCCACTTTTTCTCTCGGTCCTCCCAACGGTCGAAATTCCCAGCTAATAACTCACCACCTTAATTACATCGCTTAACCAACCAAACTATCATCTATCCTTGTCACACATGGCAAAATACCATCTACTATCGTGATTCATTTGATCTCTCAATCAGTATCTCCGTTCTTCAACACCACACACTTTCTATTATCGTTACTCTTTTACTCATTTTATCTAACTTCTCTTTCACACATAAATACGCCTCTAGAAATTCATCTAGACACAATGTACTTTAGATCTTAATAACCTTACTATATCCAAGACCTTAATTTTCTCAACTTACTTATATTATATACACAGGTAACAAAAACCTCATTATATTATAATTATTATATATTATATATATATAATATATATTAATATTATTTATTTATATATATTAATTTTTTTATATATAGTATAATATATATTATATATATAATTATACATATAATATATTATATATATTGTATATTATATATATTAATTATATATATAGTATAAATATTATTAATAATATAATATACCGGTATATATATATATAATATATATATTATATATATATATTATATATATATATATATATTTATTATATATATATTATATATTTATATATATATATATATATATATTTATAATATATAGGATAATATATAATAAATATAATATATATAGGATCATTATCTGTTACGACTCCGGTCTATGTATACTCCAGTTTTTGATTTTTATTTTTATATATATTAAAATAGAATCTATTGATTTCTAATAATGGACCGTTGAACGTAACAATCTAAATATCATAAGATTGGTCTCTGACCTTCGCACTATGATATCGCCCAGAACTATATTGACCTTTCAGGTTTAAACCCTCCGATCACTTTTACTCTTTCATTTTTTTATGTTTGCGTTCATATTGCTAGTAATATGATAATGACAACTGCGTCAGACGGAAAAGCTCCAATGGCCAAATCTTCTCCAAAATTCTCACCACTATTTTTATAATTTTTTAAATAGATTCTTTATCTTCGAAAGTAATAATTGTAGGTTTTATTTCTGGCTAATCGTGTATGGTAGGTGTTTTTCAAAATAAAAGAGGAATCAACCGCCATGTACGAAGCGCAGAGTATCGCAAAGACGCGCAGGAGTCGGGATCTCTACGAATAAATTATAAGTAAATAATTACTGATTATAAATACATAATTAAGTGTAAATAATAGTTAACTTTACTTGATAGGGTTCTTCGCCGAGCCCTTCTGGAGATCCTAAATATATGTAAACGTGACCATTTTCTGCAAATGGAGCTCCAACCGCAATGTCTGAAAATTTTTTTTTATCAAATAGACACAAACTTAACAAAGTTGCGTTTGAATTTAAGATCTTAATCGAGAGAGAGAGAGAGAGAGGTTTGATTTAAAAATGACGCTAATGACTCAAAGAGGAACTCATCTCATGATTTATTTCCCTGTTGTTTGAACCGATTATCCAACATCTGTTCCGATTCCTATCATTTGAAATTTCCGATTCCATTCCTCTTATTCGAAGAATTTAGAATTGGGCGATTCCGATGCGGACGCGACTTCAATATTGCTAAGCATAACTATATCCCAAACTGGCACTAAAGTAAAATATAGTAAAATCTTAAAGTAGTTGTGTGTGACGTTCGCGTTTTATATTTCGTGCAATGAGACAGATTGAACAGACGTCATAAATGCACAAAAGGCCCTAAAATTATTTTCTTTTTGTTTCAAAAATTAAAACCTTCTTTTAAAAAATTCATAAGCTTAACTAATAATGAAAATTCTTAGAATTCGCATTCATAGAAAGAAAAATATATTTTTTAATTAAATAAAACAAAAGGCTTACATAACATAATATATATATATATATATATATATATATATATATATATATATATATATATATATATATATATATATATATATATATATATATATATATATATATATATATACCTCTATATATATATATATATATATATATATATATATATATATATATATCTCAAACGGTTTCAGGTTTTGATTTTATTCACGATAACTATTGAGTGTAAATCCCCAGAAAATCTACTTAGAGTAGGGTTAAACCTTGATGTACCAGGTTACCGGGTGCAGTGCGGTGCCGGTGTGGTCATAATGCTGGTTCAGGAAGAATTCTGGCACTATTGATGACCGTACCATGAAAGCAAGCTATATTAATTAATTGTTAATATTAAATTAATATAAATGTTAATATTAAGTATTTGCTATTCAACATTTTCTGTTTAAATTTCAATAAATAGGCAAAAAAATGTTAGATGTGTGTAAAAATATTACCATGTATTCCATCGCCATCGATGTCTACGTTAACACAGACAGTCCGACTACTTTCTGTGAATCAGTTGTGGCTAACAAAAGTATTTTGGGGCTTTCTAAGACATCTTTAAAGTAATGATATAAAATCTTAGAGAATATTTTATTTATTTCTACATCTAATTTTAGCAAATGTTTGTGAACTCAACACTCAAGAAAGATCAAGTGTTATACAATGAATGAAATAACATCAGGAAAAAAATAATGAACAGCATAAATCTTTTACAACGACTACGCCCGGTATCACGTTGATTATCTTCTCCCTCGTCTCGCTGTAAACACAAATAAACGAGTATTATCATGATCAATAATTTGTTTCGTTGTGATAAAAGGCTCCAGTATGACGTCATCAAGTTCATTGCCATCTCGTCCCGGCAACAGCAACAGGTAGCCATGGAAAGCAACCACACCTAGAAAGAAAAGGTGTTTTGTTGTCGATCTAAAGACATTGCATTCTTTCGGATTTGACTTCTTTATAATTAAAAACAATAATAATAATAATAATAATAATAATATCATCATCATAATATTAATAATAATAATAATAATAATAATAATAATAATAATAATAATAATAATATTAATAATAATAATAATAATAATAATAATAATAGTTTTAATTTTTTTAAATAATTATTAAAAACGTCATCCTTTGGGATAAATAATTTTGAAACTTTTTCTTCGAATCATTGAAAAAAAAATGAAATAAAACTGAACCTATTGACCCATTTTAAGTTTTAAAACTCCCCAAATTCTCTTTTTCACTATTAATTACTATTTCCAAACTCGAGGAAAGGGATATTAGCGCTCTTTGTTTTCGAGGCGGTTCATTGGAACTTAACACCGCACCGCACCGCACTGCGCTATGACTCTACCCAGCCTAGGTCGAAAGGGGTCTTACCGGGAGTCGAGAGTCCAAATTCGTTTCGTGGTGGGAGATAAAGTTGTCCTTTGAAGTGTTTCCGTAATTAGTTGTTCTATTGGATTTGCTTTACTCTGGTTTCACTCTAATAATAATAAATAAATCATAATATCATAATGTGTTAATGTGTAATAATAATAATAATAATAAACAAATAATAATAATTATGGTAAGTATATTATATTAATATTAATAATAATAATAATAATAATAATAATAATAATAATAATAATAATAATAATAATAATAATAATAATAATAATAATAATAATAATAATAATAATAATAATAATAATAATAATAATAATAATAATAATAATAATAATAATATTATTATTATTATTATTATTATTATTAGTAGTAGTAGTAGTAGTAGTAGTTACCGAACAGTTTGGGATCCATCACCCTTTTCTCAAAAAGTATAAGAGATATTTGCTTTAAACTTGGAATATAATCTATATATGGGCTAAGGCCGAATCTGTGTAAATTTCAAGTCTGTAGGATGTATATAGAGGGTGGTCACCCCCGAGGGTGGACGCCGATATTGCGCTTACGCCTTTGTTGCTTGATCTGAATGGATGAGTTTAAAGCCCCTAACAGAGTTGGTTCCGAGCGTGATGACGTAATCTCGGCGCAGCCGCGATTACGTCAGCTCACAGACACACACACACACACACACACACACACACACACACACACACACACACACACACACACACACACTCACATATTATTATTATTATTATTATTCGTCGAAGAAGTGTTTCCGGAGGAAACACTTCAGGATGTTAATATCCTTCGTCTACCTTCGTCACCTTGGCGTCTCCACCGTCCTGCGCCTTGTTTGCGTTTCGAATCCGAGATTCAGTCTCACTGGAGACTTTTGTGTCTGTCTTTGGTTGCCCTAATACATCGGCTCAAACTCCAGGTTTCACTGCCTGGTATTCGGCTCAGCCGCGATTCGGCTCCGGCTCCAGCTCCCACCCCGCCCCGCACCATTACCGCACACTACCGCACAGCGCCGTGGCCGCTCGCTTCAAACTCATCCATCGGACTTTTTAATAATGATGTTATTATTATTATTATTATTATTATTATTATTATTATTATTATTATTGTGTATTATTATTTATTTTTCTTATTATTATTCTTATTATTATTATTATTATTATTTATTATTATTATTATTATTATTATTATTATTATTTTATTTATTCTTCACCTGTAGTTTCTTCTTATCGGTTTCAGTTAAATATACATCTACATGGGTTTGTGGGTTATCTGTATTGGGTTAAAATTTGGAGAGGGTGTTGGGGGATGTGACCTCGTCATGGGCAAGTTACATCCCCTAGATCTGAGGGGCCCTCCCCCAAATAAAATCGAAGTCGTTCGTAGTGGCTGAAATTTGGTAGAGGTTCAGAGTTGAATTTCTAGAAATGCTTGAGTATGTGAATCTGATGGGTTGGCTCCCTTTTTGGTGCTGGAGCCACTGCAGTTCTCGGGATTAATAAACAGTCATTATAACAGCAATCTTGGGTATACCATAAGGGTTATTGAGGTCGTAGAGTTCAGATATGTTGGTTCAGCCGTGCCAGGTGTCTAGACCCCCAGCTCGGGGTCCCGACCTGAAAAAAAGAGCACAGAGTGCAAAAAGCAAAAGGAGGAATGAAGAAGGATGAAAGATGAATAGGAGGAAAGAATGAAGAGTCTGACTCAGAGGTAAGGTTGACAGCTGCACGGTGCTGGCTCGGGTGGAGTGCCGTGTTATTAAATATTTGTGTAATGATACAATATTGGTGTCTTTATATGTTTCCGAGTCTGCTAGTTTCGAAAATAATGCGTTTCAAGAGACCATCAGAAACCAAATTTATTATTCTTTTATGTTACTAACTTAAAATTTACGTTTTTACATACCTTAAGCAGTAAATCACTAAATCAAACACCATCCATCACCTTCCTGTCACCCTCACCTGTCAATTGTGATCTATTAGTCTGTGATTAAAGGTCATATTTTTACTAAATTATCATGTTTTACATACCTAAAGCAGTAAATCACTAAATCAAATCACCATGCCAAATCAACCTCCCTCACGATATCTATTGATCTATTGAGTTTTTTGTCACATTTTGAGTATCATTTTGGATAAACATAACATAAAATCAAGTTCTTTTAGTACCAAACATCAAACAATATATATTTATTTGACGTAACAAAAGTTTCCCAACAGTAATAAAGCTTATAGCATCAATCTGTGAACTATAGATATAGCCCCAACGAGAAACTTAGCCTGTCTTAGACAGGAATAAATGAAGTTAACATTAACAAAGTTTCACACTTAACACCAGTAAAAGTAACTAGCATGTATCCAAGCATAACTTATTCCACACTTTTATCGTAGCGCTGTCTCTAACATAACAAATGTTAAATTTTATTAACATGTGAAATGGGAGGGGTAACTTTGGCCACCCCATATGTGAGTTATCCTTACCAAGACCAATGATGTACTCTAACGTAACAAAGTTTTCACATTAATAAAGCTAACATCACCTGAACTGAGAATATAATGTACAAAAACAAACTAGACGCATCTTAAGCAGGGCGACTGCTAACCTTAGCAGATCAAAGAAAATAATGTTACTGTAAGCAAACTAACATCTTCGCAGGAATAAACGGTCCAACATTGTAAAGTTTCACACTTAACACAGTAAAGCAACTAACTATTGTGCAAGCGTAACCTAATCTTACTTTTTCAGGCATAACTCTAACATATTAACGTTATTCTTACACTAACACAGTAACATTTAACTACAAATTGTCTGGCGCATTGGTTAATTATCATGGAGCAGCTGAGAAGTATGCTGACTTGTAACAAAGTTCCACATCAATAAAAAAACTAACATATCGTTTTGAACTAAGAAAATAATGTGCAACGACAAACCTATCATCTTAAGCAAGAATAAACTGTTAACATTAACAAGTTCACATAACACCAGTAAAGCAACGTGCCTTGGTATGCCAAGAAACGTAACCCTAATCACTTTTCAAGCATAACTCTAACATAACGTTAATCTTAACAGGAACATTTAACTAAAATTTCTCACAACAGTGGTTAATTATACTGATCAACGATATACTAACGTAATAGTTCACATCAATGAAGCTAACATATCAACATGGACTAAGAAAATAATGCAAAGGAACAAAGCCTAACTAACTTGCTTCCGATAAGCTATTACAACATTAACAAAAGAAGTTCCCACTGGGTTCTTTATATACTAATCAGTAGATATGTGCCCCAACGCAACAATGTTTTCATAAAGCTAACATAGCATCATATGAACTTGGAAAATAATGTACAACGACAAAGCTAACACATCTTACGCCCTAATAAACTGTCAACTAACAAAGTTCCACACTTAACACTAGTAAAGTAACTAACTTTACATACAAACGTAACCTGTTCATACTTTTTCCAAGCATCTCTATAATAACGTTAATCACATTATTTGTAACATTTATCAAAAATGCTGTCATAACCTTGTCGGTGTCATACAGATATGAATATATGTAACAAGGTTTTTACATTATCATGTCTTTAGCAAAGTTATCATAAACATGCTCCCCCAAAATAACATTATCTCTTTGGGCTCCTTCCCACCAGAAAATATATAACTCTTGTGAAAATGATTTTAAGCTATAACCATTTGCATAAAGTGATGCAATACTTATTATTTAACCTCTGACAGGAATACAAGCAATGTAGCGGTCGCCATTCGGTTTACGATTAAATATAAATGACACATCGTTGGGAATAACGAACATAGCACAAAATGAGTTCTTTATATACTAACCAACGAATATATGCTAGCATAACAAGGTTTTCACATTAATAAGCTAACATAGCATCATATGGACTAAGAAAATAATGTGCAACAACAATCTATCACAACTTAAACATGAATAAACTGTTAGCATTAACAAAGTTCTACACTTAACACCTGTAAAGTATTCTTGCTGCATCTAAGAGAGCATACTTTATTCATGCTTTTCCAAACTATCTCTACCTTATATTAACGTTAATTTTACGGTGACACAGTAATATTTAACAAAGATTTATCTAATTATCTTACAGACCAACGAATAACTGTAAACATAGCGGTTTATTCAAAACAGCACAAGATAAGTTCTTTTATGCTAACCGTCGGTATAAGCCTAACGTAACAGCAGGAATTTTACATTAATAAACCCAACATAACATATCTGAACTAAAGAATATAATGTACAGCGACCCAGCACCATGCATTACCCGGAATAAACATAACAGCGATAACAAACCCTTACCAACAGCAGTGAGTACATAACATGATCAAGCGCCAACCTATTCACACTTTTTTTCCAAGCATATCTCTGACCTATCAATGTTAATTTGTTATTTGTCCGTAATATTAACAAAAGTTTGTGCAAACCTGTCTAATCATCTTTTTAATAAAAGATATAATGCTGGCGTAATAAATGTTTTATCAACTTCTAGTAACATTTAACAAAAATTCATCAACTAACCTATTAATGTCATTTATCCAAACATAACATAAACATAACAAAGTTTTAGCAAACATAACAAAAATAACAAAATTTTATCCTAACATCTAACATAAAATAAGTTCTTTGAATAACATATCATAGGTAAAACGTAATAATTTACTGATTTGGCATTGATCAGTCATGTTAAATCAGTACTACATCCCACCAGGTCCCTACCGTCCCACCCCGCCTGTAGTCTATTGACTATGATTCAAGTCCTCTTTGGTATATCATTTTTGGATAACCTACTTGCAAAAATATATTTCTTTATATACTAACCTACGAGAATATAATAACCCAACCAACAAAGTTTTGTATCAATAAAGCTAACAAACAACCGCAGTAGGAATATAATCATGCAAATGCAAATAACATGCCTCGTATGAATAATCAGCCTAACATCGAAAAGATTCCCTACTGATCAAGGTAAAATAGCTAACAGGTCATTACAATGCTCGATATGTTCCCACTTTTCGAGCATATTAGCAACAGGTAAAGTGTGTTATCTAACAAAATCCCTTAACAAGTGACCAATCTATCAAAGTGCACCATCTTGAACTATGAATTGACACAATCTTCATCAAAGTGTCACTCGTTTCGATTATAACATCATTTGACCTATGAATAAACAGACGTATAGCAAAGGAGTCTGGAGCCATTATTCAGCAAAAAACTTAACCTATGCTCACGTTTCTAACACATTGTCGTCAGTTAACTTAGTAATATCTTACAAAAACTCATCATTTTCTCTAACAAATCAGTGTTATTTCCACATTGTCATAGTAATATTTAACATAACGTACCTAACTTACGAATAAACGGTTTCATTAGCAGAAGTGTCTCGTAGCAGCACACATCTAAAAGCGGGCTTTGGGCTCAACAGGCTAGTATACCTTCAGGCAAAAGCCCTTACACCTTCAGGGTGATCCTGCCTCATAAAGTTCACACCCGCTGCCTAAGGGGCATCCCCCTGGTTTTCTCAGCCAGAGGTGTGTGTTTGGCACAGGTCTCTTTGGTTGTGAAGCTGTTGTGTGCGTTATGTTAAACCACTATGACGTTATTGAAGAAATGGTTTTGTAGATATTGCTGTTAACTGATATTAAACGCGAAATTTTTGTTGAACTGTGTTGGGTTCGTTTGTCTACGTTTATTAGATCGAAATGATTATACTCGAGCAAGTGACCGCACGTGAAGTGTGTCAATTCTGGTTCCTGGTGGCGTCTTTGTGCGTTGATTGCTAGTCATGGGCAGCTGATCAATGGTACGGATGTGTCGCGACCGTTTGCATTGTACATTATTTAGTCTTGGTTATGTTTGTTAACACTGGCTTGTTGGTTAAATGCTGTTCGTATTTTATGTTATGTTTGTCCAAACGCGAAAGCCTCGACTTAATCATCAATATTGATCGTGGTTGACTGCTGATTTGCGATTTACTGCTAAAGCGAAAATTACGTTTCACTGTGACTCATTTACTCAAAATGTTATGTTAGGATAAAACTGATGTTATGTTGGTTGGCTTTGTTATGTTGTGCGAAAATTGAGCGATTTTGTAAGTGACACGATGTGCGTCAACGTCGCGTGTGATGATTAGGCAGTGCTGACTTTGTTAGAAATGCGATAATGTAAAAAATTAATATGTCAGGGTAATAAAGTGCGACGAAGTCTTATGTACTTGTTAATCGTATGCATTGTGTTGGAAGTTGTGGATTCGGAATTACATGTTGTTTATGTATCTCAAAAACACACCTTATCGACGGATTGAAACGTAATTGTATTTGAGAAAAACTGCGCTATGTTACAGTTATTCGTTAGTCTGTATGTAAAGTTATCATTAAATGTGTCACTGTATTAACACGGCGGATATCGAAGCAGATAAGGTACGTTATGATGAATGGACCTTTGTCTTTGGTGGTGGTGTGTTGATTTATCGTTGTACATTGATATGGCAATCGCTGCGTGGCACATTAATGTAAAGTAATATGTTGGCGTTGGTTAGTAAGCTCATTTTCAATGCGAAGGGCATTCAACGATATGTCATTATATTGGTGAAGCCAATAGCGACAAGCCTACGTCGATAAATAAGTATTGCATCACTATCTAAAATGAACATAACAAAAATCTGAAGAAGGAAGTCTAAAAGATAATGTTGATGAGGCCATGATAAATTTTGTTAAATATTGCTATGATAATCATAAACTTTGTTACGGTCATGACCATTTTTGATAAGTATTAGATTAACGTTGAGGCAATAACGGAAAATGAACAGGTTACATGTAAAAGTTAGTTACTGGTGGTAAGATGTGGAACTGTTTAATGTTGGTTTGCTGACGTCGATGTCGTTATTTTCCTGGTTCAATGTGGCCATGTTAGCATGTATTCGGTGTAAATAAGAACTCAGTGGAGGCTTTGTTAATGTTAACAGGTTGTCATAATATGCGGATTCAGCTGTTACGATGGCACGACAGGCATACTCGATCTGGTAGTTAGCATGTTAGTGTGAATTAACGTTAGTGGTTTATGGCGCTTAGTACGTTTTGCATACGGGTAAGTGTGGGCTGTTATCATTAGCGGTTATTACGTGTTTAAAGTGTGTTTGTCTTTGTACGACGCCCAGTTCATGTAACGATATGTTAATGATATTAGTGATTACGCACTCTATGATGTAACATCGTGACAAATTTGGTTAAACACTATGTTAGTGCAAATAAACGATAATAAGGATATCTTGAAAAAATAGATAGGTGCGTTCGTTTTTGTTATGTTTCGTAGATATAATGTTGGTGTTATAACTTAAAGATACTGCTAACAAGTTGATGTGTATTAATAATAATATTGTGATAATCTGCCAACCCAGTAACAAGTAACATGTTTGCTCTGCCTTAACGTTCTAATATAAAAACGCGTCGCGTAATTCCAGGTTATCAAGTTTATTTAAAAATTAAACTAGTTTTAGAAATTATACATATATATATATATATATATATATATATATATATATATATATATATATATATATATATATATATATATATATATATATATATATATATATATATATATATATATATATATATATTATATATATATATATATATATATATCATTTATCTATGGTCTTGCCCTTAGGGACTATGGGAGTCTTGTGTGGTAGCGCTTGGCCCTTATCTAAGGCTCTGACAGGGGTGCCAGTCAGCATCTGCTTACTCTCTAAGCTACCTTCCTTTGGATTTCTTCCTTCGCTTTGCTTACTCTTGTCTAGTTTTCTTTCAGATCGTTTTATTTCAGCTCTTGTTGATGCAGCAACCTCTTTCTCCTTTTATGTTAATTGTGGTGTTCCTCAGGGTTCTGTTTTATCTCCACCTTTATTCCTCATATCAAATCGGTTGCTAAAATGGTCTCAATAGCTGGACTCTCCTCTAATTTCACTCTTACGCTGCTGATCAGCTCTCCCATTTCCTCCAGTCATTTCAAATGTGCTCCCTCGTTTGTATCGGGTTTATCTCGTCTACAGACTTCGATTAATTCTTGCCGGTATCAGGGATTTCTCAGGGCTATACCGCATTCTTGTGGATCAACTCTTTAAAAAACTCAACTTCTTCACTCTCCCTCTCTAAAAAAAACCTCCCAACTTCCTATCTTCCTTCCCGACGGCTCAACTCCTAATGTCATCTACCAGCAACAACATAAACATTCTTGGACTGAACACAAAATAGTGAATTGTCTTGGAGATCTCATCAAATCAGTTTGCTAAAATGGTCTCATGGCTGAAATTCTATTGATTAGCCTTTTCTTCTTCTCAGTTATAAAGTTATATGAGTCTTATTCGCCCCTGTGGAATACTATTTATCCCACATTTGGGGTGGATAAGTTCACCACTCCTTTGGATATTATGAGGCTGAAGCTAAAGAGACTAATAAACTGTCCAATACTTTCTAATTCCATGACCTCTGCTCTCCCAGGTGATGTTGGTGCTAATCTTTTTTTCCTCGATTATTACAGCATGGGTGCTCAGAGACAATTGACCTTTCACTTCACCAGACATCCTCAACCACCGTCGCCTCATAAAAACAATGGAGGGTTATTCACCCATGAGTGTTATTGGCCAGATATTGGAGACTCAAGTTTACTCGTTGGTGCGCATCCTTTCCAGCCACCATGTTTTTGTTGAACTAATTGCCTTCATCCATTTTCCTACAGTGTTCCAATCTTATCCTGGTCATGTCTCTGCGCCCGCCTGGGGAATTGCATTGATCGACAGGACTGGGTGAATTTATTTTCCTTTTTTTTTTAATTTTTTTTTTTCTTTTAATTCTTTTTTTTTTTGTTTTTTGTCCCCTCCTTTGGAAAGGGGCCTGCCCATGAATTTTGGTGGCATCCTATATATATATATATATATATATATATATATATATATATATATATATATATATATATATATATATATATATATATATATATATATAATATATCACCATCTCCATGCCGCTTTCGCCCTGTCAGTTAGACCAGCATCTTCCTCCTTCTGGCATCGAAACACTTGATCTTAGAACACTCCAGAAAACTATTTCTCGGCGCAATAGTTTCTGATGCCAGTCCTTGAGTTATACACTCAGGTAGGGTTTCACCCTTTCAATGGACCTAGCATCATCTTTCATTTGACCTCAAAGCTCGTTTCCAGAGTTCTCCAAAAGATCCTGTTTCTAAGCACATAAGCCTCCAATGCTGGTCCAGGAGTACTTCAAGCAAGAAAGTAAAAGGCCGGGTTGCTAGCACTGTCGCCCTAAAATTGTGCAAAAGACAACATTATAACTATGGAGCGGTGCGAATATCCATTTTCTTCCTTCAATTAATCCAATTGATGCTCAGAAAATAAATCAACTGTCTCAAAAGACTATTTGTGATGTTTTGATGTTACGTCGTGTGTCTAATTTTGTAGTTATTAATTCCTTAATTAGTGGACAAAATTTGGCTTTTTGTTAAATGCAAAATATTATTTTCCCATTTTCATTGCTTCGAACATATTTGCTCTGCTCCCTAAATCATTCCTCTTCAAAATGGCAAGATGCTTCTTCAAGTCAGATGTTGAACATTTCTTCTGGATTTTTTATCTCCTTCTCTTTCCTCGACCTTTCTCTTTTTTTTTTTTCTCTTTCTTTTTATTTTTAATGAGTCATTCTCAGACAAAGTCTAGATAATATATATATATATATATATATATATATATATATATATATATATATATATATATATATATATATATATATATATATATATATATATATATATATATGCTACTATATATATATATATATATACTATATGTAAGGCTGCTGTTATGTTTTAGACTCAATGTTTTTGATTTTTTGTTTTTTTTAACATATTGCTGGTATATGATACTAACAATAGATTTCAGTGGTGATTTATGATTCCAAAGTTCAAAATATTTTAAAATAATTATTTAAAAATCACATTTATATCAAATAAAATTTTAAAAAATGAAATATCTCCAAAAGGTGATACTTACTGGAAACATTGTTATGTTTAATCAGCGTATAAACTTGTACCAAAAATGTAAAAAGTAACTTAAATTTTTCTAAATGAAATATCAAAGTACAACACTTACAGAAAAACAACCAATTACATATTTGAGATCAGCGTGTAAAGCTTATTTACAAAATTTAAAAAAATTAAATAAAAAAAATTGCAAAAAAAAAAAAAAAAAAACTAGAGGCTCGAGCCGACGGGGACAGAGGGGGACGTTTTCCATACCCAATAGGGGAGACCCCCGCGACACCCAAATACCAAAGAGTGGGGGTTCAGGGCCTCTCGGGAGAAGAATAGTCACCTGTCCCGTTTCCGGAAGGCCAGAGAGACCCCCGACTCCTGCCATCTTTGCGGTTTACCTGGGTATTCCTTTGATTGAAAAAGAAAAAAATTTAAAACCTTGAGTCATTAAAGCATGTAACTGGTCCTATCTCATTTTTGAATCATGTTTTTCACCCCTTAAATTAACTGTTTAGGATCATATACTAGAAATATATAAAAAAAAAAAAAAAAAAAAAAATCAAAACTGACAGAGTCATAAAACATAACAGGTCCTATATATATATATATATATATATATATATATATATATATATGTATGTATATATATATATATATATATATATATATATATATATATATATATATATATATATATATATATATATATATATATATATATATATATATATATATATATATATATATATATGTATATATAATAAATTAATGATTATTAGTGGTCGTCGTCCTATGTGTGGCTCACTTCAAAAATTTTAGGTTAATTTTATCTTTGATAGACTGAAAGGTTTAGGGCGCCCACTGCCGTTTAGGTATACTCATTGGTCTGTGATGTCACTGTTATCAGTGCTGTTACATATCACCCATGTTGAAGCAAATTAACATTTGTTATATTAGAGACACGCTTGACAAAGTGCGAATAAGTTACGTTTTGGATGTTATGTTAGTTGCTTTACTGGTGTTAAGTGTGAAGCTTTGTTAACGTTAACCCTTTTGTTTCTGTCTAAGACAGGCTAAGTTTCTCGTTGTGGGCTATATTCATAGTTCAGATGATGCTAAGTAAGCTTTATTACTGTGAAAACTTTGTTACGTCAACATATATTGTTTGATCTTTGTATAAAGAACTTGATTTTATGTTATGTTTATCCAAAAAATGATACTCAAAATGTGACATTAATCAATAATAGATCAATAGATCATAGATGGTCAGGAGGGAGGTTGGATGCTGGTTGGATGGATTTAGTTTAGTGATTACTGCTTTAGGTGTATAAAACATTTTAATTTAGTAAGAAATGACCTTAATCAATAGATCAATAGATCTAGGTGGACAGGAGGGTGACAGGAAGGTAGGTTGGATAGTGTTTGATTTAGTGATTTACTGCTTTAAGAATTATGTAAGTAAATTTGTAAGTTATAAACATAAAGAATAAAGAAATTTTTATTTCTTGTTGGTTTATGAAACCATTATTTTCAAATTCTATCGAAAACATGTATAAAGACTTAATATTGTATCATTACCAAATATTTAATAACACGGCTGCACCGGAGCCTTTAGTCTGACTGTCATCTCTCCCTCGAATTGACTCTATTCATTCTTTCCCTCCTTATTCATCTTTCATCCTTCTTCATGACCTCTGTTTTGTACTCTGTGCTCTTTTTTCAGTCAGGACCCCCCTCATGGTACGGACTTATAACCATTATATTCGAACTCTACGACCCAATAAACATATAAGGACTCAGATTGTTGTTATTATGCGACTGTTTTAACTCATGCTTCCACAGTGGCTTCAGCACGGTGCCGGAGCCAACTTTGTCAGTTCACCTGCAAGTGTTTTCTAGAAATTCCAACTCTGAATCCTCTCACCAATTTTCAGAGCCAATTACGAACACTTCGATTTTTAATGGGGGTGGGGTCCCCCTTCGGAGGACCAGGGATCTTCGATCTACGACGAGGTTACATCCCCATCTAACACCCCTCCAAATTTTACCCAATACGATAACCCTAACCCATGTGGATGTATATTTAACGGAAACTAGGATGCGAAGAAGAAAGCCATAATTGGAAATAATATAAAAATAATAATAATAATAATAATAATAATAATAATAATAATAATAATAATAATAATAATAATAATAATAATACAATAATAATAATAATAAATAATAATAAATAAAGAAATAATAATAATAATAATAATAAATATGTGTAATGTAATAATAATAATATTAATAATAATAATAATAATAATAATAATAATATCAATAAGTCTCAGAGGATGAGTGGTCGGAAGCGGAAGCGCTACCGGCGGCGCTGTGCGGTGCAGTGCGGCGGAGCGCGGTGCAGGGGCAGGGCGTGGAGCTGGAGCGGAGCCGGATCGCGGCGAAGGTCAGCCCTGGGGCAGCGCGAACCTGGAGCTTGGGTCGATGGCTGGGAAGCTAACCCAAGACAGACACAAAGTTTCGAAGGAGACTGAATCAGATTCGAACGCAAACAGGCGCAGACGGGTAGAGACTGCTAAAGTGTGAAGGAGACGCAGAAAGGGATATTAAATAACTCAAGTGTTTCCCTCCGGGAAACTACTTCTTCCAAATATGTTATAATAAAAATAATATCAAATATTCAATAATATGTGAGGGTGTGTGTGTGGTGTTGCGCGCGCCGCTCTCGCGCGCTGACGTAATCTCGGCTGCGCCGAGGATGCGTCATCACGCTCGGGCCCAACTCGTTGAAGCAAACTCGCCACAGTCTGGATCACGCTACAAAGGCGTAAGCACTTGTCTCAAGCGTCCACCTCGGGTGACCACCTCTTACATCCTACAGACTTAGAATTTACACAGATTCAGCCTTAGCCCATATCATAGATTATATTCCAAGTTTAAGCAAATATCTCCTTATCCTTCATATCGAAAAGGGTGATGGATCCCAAACTGTTCTGATAACTACTATTGTATAAATCGTAAGTAATAAGTAAGTAAAAATCTACTAATACCACTTGCACCTTAATTCTGAGCGAGAAACTTATGACAAAGTTCTTAGTTCCACCTTCCATTTTCTTTTGTGCCCTGAAGTATCCCAGCTAACTGATTAGTATCCCAAGTACATGTTTGGGGAAAGCCATATTGTCAAGTGATTCCTATCAGCGACTCCATTGGCTGCTTCTGAAGGAAAACTTTCCCAAGATGAAGCTAGGAACTTGATTCTCACTAAAAACTTCGCCTGTAAATCAAAATTCGTGAGCTAATTTTACCTTCACAGACATTATTATTTTACCTAAGGGGAAGAAAGTGTTTAGATTATATAGACACTTTACACACACACACACACACACACACACCACACACACACATACACACTTTGGGGAAGAGAGAGAGAGAGAGAGAGAGAGAGAGGATGAATCTCACTCAATTTGTTTGCGAGCTACATACCTGCATTCTATCCACAAAAGATTTTCACTCCGAATAATCCTAAAATCAATTACCACTCATTCTATTATGGAATGACTTACTATAAAAACACTCGTTACTTTAAATGTCCCTAAACCTTTGTTTTGAACAAATGCTAAAATTGAATCTGAAACTGGATAAATTTTGTTTGTCAAAGCAAAAATTAGAAATTTAAATAATTTACATTTGAAAACTTTAACAAATTTAAGAATTCAAAATACGAAATATGCTTTTTTTTATCATATATATATATATATATATATATATATATATATATATATATATATATATATATATATATATATATATATATATATAAATATAAAAAAATATATACAATATTTATGTCTTATTATACAGTCTACTGATAGAGAAATTTGCTTGCTGCAGGAAGCAGTATAAAAATAAGAAGGAATGAAATAAAATTTGAAAATAAATGCACTATTACAGAATTTACCACCATATTTAAGTTCGTTTGAAATATTGGTTACAGTTAGATGATGGCTTTCTGAATGACTTTCACTCCCACCAGAATTCTCATATAATACTGTCGTTTTCAAGGAACCAAAAAGAGCCTTTTCATAAATGCTCATTTCTCATATTTTTGAAAAAATCTCTCGCTGGAGTAACATCAGACAAAAGTCTCATCATGTCACCAATCTCTCTCTCTCTCTCTCTTATATATATATATCTCTCTCTCTATATATACTATATATATACTTATATATATATCTTTCTCATACATTAAAACTTATATAGTTCTGAAGATTTAAAAATATAAATATGTACATATGTATCTATCTTTATATCTATATATATATATTATATATATATATGTATATATATATATATAAATATATATATATATATATATATATATATATATATATATATATAATATATATATATGTATATATATATATATATATAGTTAATAACTTATATGTGTATATATATATGTATAAATAATATATATATATAATATATATGTATATATAATATATAATAATATATATATATATATATATATATATATATATATATATATATATATATGTATATATATAATATATAATAATATATATATATATATATGGGAGGAAGTATATTTAACTTACAAATCCGGATATGGGGATCTTAGTTACTTATAAATAGTTATATATATATAATAATATATATATATATATATATAATATATATATATATATATATATATATATATATATATATATATATATATATATATATAAAAATAAAGAATATATAGAGAGTGATTAGAAGAGAAAACGAATATATATATATGCATATATATAAACATGTGTCTATAAATATCTTTATATATATATATATATATATATATATATATATATATATATATATATATATATATATATATATATATATATATATATATATATATATATATATATATATATATATATATATATATATATATTTATATATAATTTCTTGAAAAAAAGTATATATATCATTTCTTGAGCAAAATGGTATAAAATAGCAATATAAAAATACAAAAAAAGATATTTTTTATATATTTAAAAAAAAAGTTCTTCAAACAGTCTTAACTGCAATAGTTTTTGGCTGTGGCTATGATGAACACTTAGTGGAAGCCTTCCTGGTAGTCTTTCGTCTATAATTAAATCCATTTTTGAGCATTTTCACTGCAGAGTAGAGAAAATATTCTTTTTGAGTGCATTTTGTTAGTGAGATAAGATACTAAAATCTTTAACAATCCAAATGCGTGTGTATAGATCATATTCATATATAAAATTAGTAAAAATTTTAATAGATGTGGGAATATTAAACTTCCATGGGTTGACAATGGATCTATGGCTAACGTACTTACTCTCTGACTTGTGTTCAAAATTATCAAGAAAAGGAATTGCTGAATTGTTTCATTCCTTTTTCATTTTACATGATTCTGATACGTGGCATCCTCAACACATTATTAACAGAAAGCATAAGTTCCGTTGCAACTTCTGAAATACTTGAAAATTTTCAACAATGTTGGCGCTAAAACCTTTCAAAAAAGCATCACTTTTTCAATATGATTAAGAACAGTTGTTGTTAATATTGATGAAGACTGAAATGTAGTACGTAATGGAAGAGTGAAGGGAATAAATTTGAAGTCATAATTACACTTATAACCACCAATTCACTCGTGATTACAGACTTCAAAAGATTTGAAGTTTTTGATAAAAGTTCAATATTTTAATTAATGTCAAGCTCCTCTAAAGCTTAAACATTAACATTAAATATCTTTTTTAAATCTTAACAATAAATCGTAACTTTCCACACACCTTGTTTCACGCTTTCGTGTTCGTTTTGTCCATTTTCTCTATGGGAATATCTTTTCAATTTTCCTATTAAAATGTTGCCCGCCTTGATGACCTCAAATAGTACTCAGTGGTTTTAAATGTAACAAAAATGTTTGTTATGTTATGTACTTGACATGGATGTGAACAGCAATGGACATACAATGCCGCCTGATAACTTCAGCAGCTTCAACACCTCAAACTTCTCGTTATTGCTGTTATAACATCAGATCGTTGTTCAATCAGAAAGTTATTTATTTATTTTAACCTTCGTATAGTATTTCCTCTACTAGAAATTCTCCTTTTGTGTTTTCAACAGCTACTAAACCTAAGAAATATTCACCAACCACAAATATGTATTCCGAATTTCCATTATTATATACTCTTAATTCATTTAATTATACTTGTTTTACTGTAAATTAAAATTAAGAGACTCAAGACATTAAAATTTTTTTATAGTATAAATAATCCCCTAAAATCCTACTGACTTGTTTAATATATATATATATATATATATATATATATTTTATATATATATATAATATATTATATATATATATATATCTATATATATATATATATATATGTATATATTATATATATATATAATTATATATATATATATAACTTATATTATAATATATATATATATATATATATAATCTTACTGACTTTTATATATATATATATATATATATATATATATATATATATATATATAAAAAATATAAAGAGAGATATATATATATATATATTAATATATATATATATATATATATATATAATATATATATTTATAATATATATATAATATATATTATATATATATACTATAGATAATATGTATATAATATATATATATATATATATCTTATATTATATAGTATATATATATTATAATATAATAGAAAATATGAGAAAGATTAATATATTTAAAAAAATTAAAACTTGCACTCAACCTTCCCAATTGAAGCATCCCGGCGATCCAAGCACTGCCTTCATATCCTGTCGGTCATTATTATTATTATTATTTTATTATTATTATTATTATTTTATTAATTATTATTAATTAATTATTAGCTCACTTAGAATATGTGTTATTATTATTAGTTATTATTATTAATTATTATTATCATTATTATTATTAATTATTATTATTATTATTATTAATTATTTATTATTATTATTATATTATTATTACTTATATATTATTATATATCTATTATTTTATTATTATTATTATATTATTATTATTATTATTATTATTAATTATTATTATTATTATTATTATTATTATTATTATTATTATTATTATTATTATTATTATTATTATTATTATTATTATTATTATTATTATTATTATTATTATTTAATTAAAGAGAGGCTTCTGTTTACTTACTGTTTGGTTATGACAGAAGCTAAATCTCCAGACGTGACAGATCCATAATTTAAATAATCTTACCTGTATTCCTAAAAAATTATATATACATAAGTATATATATAATTAATATATATATATATATATAATATATATTATATATTATATTATATATATATATATATAATATATATATTTATAAATATTATATTATATATATATAATTTATAATCTATATATATATATTATATATTTATATATATAAATATATACTATATATATATATATATATATATTATAATATATATATATATATATATATATATATATATATATTATATATAAAAAAAATATTAATATATATATTTTATAATAATAAATATATATATATATATATCTCATGTGGCAAGAAAACTTTGTATTTATTTTTTGAAGAAAAACATATAAACATGTTTGTAAGATAAAAAAAAAAAAATAAATACAATTTTTAAGCCAAATAAATTGAGGTTGTATTGTGAATTTCTTGAAAATAAAAGAAAAAGAATTATATTTCCTTTATTAAAAGCGCAAATGGAAGGTTCCAAATTAACTGTTTTAAGTAATAAATAAGCACATCTTTGCATCTGTTTCATTCTTCATTTATACTAAAAAAAATTGTCCTTTATCTTTTCATTCAATTTAACCACTTTTCTAAGCCTAGTAGTGAATGATGAGTTGCTGAATCAATTTATTTTTGGGGAAATCTAATCAATTCTTGAATCAAAAATGTTTTGCTCAGGTCAGAAACATTTTTATCTCTCTTCCACGATAAACTTATTAACAAATTTTTACCAAATGCCAAATTTAACGGGATTTTGGTCATGACTGTTTTAGAATTAATTTTCATGAAAGGACATATTCCATTAAGTAGGTCATGGCATATTTTGCAGTATAAACAAGTGCTCCATTCTTTTGAAAAACAAAACGTTTGTCAATTGCTGAAGATTTCATCTCTGGGAAAGTTTACAAAATAGTATTTCAATTATTTTACTCCCCATTAAATTTTACCCAAGTTTCGAAAAAAATTAATAGATATTTTTACCAAGTTTAGAAACAATAACCGAGAG